>CM035412.1:47680568-47693068 GCA_020310875.1 Ceratopteris richardii | reverse complement strand
TGAAAACCTAAAGGAAAGAACATAAGTCTGACGGAACGAGAACTCAAAATTATAACGGAAAGTCGAATTCCTGACGCATATACTAAGACAAGAATCTAAAGAAAATTAAAAAGAATCAAGAATTAATAACAAAGAACCATTGACGATCTAAGTGTGTAATTGAGCGTGCAAGGAAGGAAATTAATGAACCTTAGATCAGGGAGACACATAGGTAAGTCGGACCGACGAAGCCTTAGATCATCAGAGGCAAGTGTAAGGACCACTACACGATCTTGGGCTCAGCAATTGAATAGTAATTACCCCTACGAGAGCTCAGAGACTAGCGAATCAGAAATGGCATTTAGCGCAGACAGACCAGAAGGAGGGTCTCATGTAGCATACCTAGAAAAACCAGAAGGACCCTATAGAACGCAATTAGAGTTTCTCCGAACCAACCGATTAGGTGCTCGCATCTATGAGGATGGTTTGCAAAGGCAAGTGGTGCAACTGCACAACCCTGATCAACCCATTGGATTGGAAAGACCAGTGGTGAAATTTGAGAGAGACGCTTACATAGACAAAGAAGGAACCATGTACGTCCTAAGTACGCAACCAAACGATACTAATGAGTTTGGCACAATTCAATTAGAGACGGAAGTGAAATTTCAAGGAAAAGAACCGTTAGAAGAACCTAGAACACCTAGAGGGAAATCCGTATTAACAAGAATACTCATTCCAGAATGGATCCCTCAAGATAACAGGAGCACCGAGTTGTTCGTAAATAAAGAGACAAATGAAGCCTTTTGGAGGTACAGAAAGGAACACCCTGGTGAGATAGGCATCATTACAATTTATGAATTCAAGGACCCAGATACACCTGGAAAGGTTGTATACCTGGATGAGACTTTAGAAAGAGTCTTTGTGGTGCCTGAACGCGCTAGAAACACATACACATGGAGAGGTGAATTGATATTCCCTCCATCTAGAACGAACATGAATACAAGTCAACAAGGGGCAGGAACATCCTCAGCCCATGGAAATCAAAGAGAAGGAAATAAAGAGAGACCGGAAGTAAGCTTTAATCACCCCATAGGGAGAGATAGAACAACCACTAACACTAATAGAATGGATAGACAAAGAGATCATGGAATACCAGGTGGTAGAGATGATTTTCCTCTACCTAGGCCACGTGAACACGCAAGAGTTTTGAGACCCACTCAATTAGTAAAATCAATGAAGAATTATTTTGATGGGACAGGAGATCCCTATGACCATGTTGCAGAATTCAAGCAAGTACTAAGAGCAGAACAAGTCGAGGACATGTTCACGCAATACAATGCATTTGGACTAACGTTAAAGAATACCGCTTTAACTTGGTTCCAACCATTGCAACAAAGGCATTCTCTAAAAGTGGGATTAGACATGACACGTCTTCGTTGATTCATAGCTTTAAACAGACCCCTCAGGAAACAGTAAGACTGGCAGGTCGTAGGTTCAGACAATATGTCGAACGATGTCCAATGCAAGAGCTACCCTCACAAGCCAAACAAGTATCACTGTTCCTAGATGGCTTATTGAGCGCTAAACTACGCTCCTATGTGTACCTAAAAGAACCCAGAACGCTAGAGGAGTGTGTAAGAATATGTATAGACATCGAGGACAACCTAGGAGATGAGTTAAAACTCTCAAAGGTCTATAAGGACTCAGATTGTTCTTCTCTAGCATCCACAAAATTGTCTAATTCGATAGAGGACCTAGCAGAAAAAGTGGCCCAAAAACTAGGAGTTTCTAGTAAACAGGTGCCCAAGCTACCAACTAATGTACGTTGTTACACTTGTGGAGGAAATCATTTGGCAAACGTGTGTCCCAACGCACTACAACCTCAAGCCAACCCTAGTGGCCAATATTGCACAATTGAGAGAAGATACACGAATCATACGGCTCAGGACTGCCCATACAACAAACAAACCGTGAGACAGAACTACCCGCAAACATACCAGCAGCCATGTAGGTATCAAGGCCAATACAATGCTCAGCCTTATTACTATAGGCCTCCTTAGAACTACCCATACCAGGCTCAACAGAGACCCCAACCCGTCTTAACTCAGCAGCCACCCCCACCAGCGAATGTCATCTCAGTCAAATACGCTGCTGCAGAAGAGAACCTAAGTAGGGCCTTAGTGCCTTCTTCACCCTTGATCACAGAAAGTGACCCGAACTCAAACAGTTTTGACTCTACTCATGTAACTAGTCCACCCGCTTATTACACGGAGTCACCAGAGCATGTGGAGACGTATCATTATGATAGTCCACCAATGGAACCTAGTTGGGAGCCAGACTATGCTAATGTGATGTACACAAACCCAAATCCACGGCCCCAATTGAGACAACAGAGACCACAGGGCCCTAGAGGACCATGCTTTAGGTGCCAAGGAGATCACTTCATAAAGGATTGTCCACATCCCCCAATAGCAAGGCAATCACAGTACTATAACATACAAGGCTTTTGTGCCGATTGTGGCAAAGAGCACATAATCAAAGATTGTCCTAAGAACCCAGTTAGCACTTCGAATGTGACACCGATCAACGTGATAGGTATTGTAAATAACGCAGATGGATCCAACCCTACATACGTGCCTATCCAAGCTATAACCAGAGCCCAGGCGCTCTTGCAAAACCAACAACTTAATTAAGAGAAAGTAGCCGGAACTAGTGAAGTTGCAGAATCGAGTAGTAAAAAGACGAAATCTTGGAAAGATTCTAGAGAAAGGATAAAGAGAAAATGGAGTAAAAAGATAAGTGAGTTGGAAGGAAGTTTAAGGGAATCTAGAGCCAAAATACAAGAATTGGCTTCACAAGAGGTGAATCAAGAAGACCCAGCTCAAAAATCAGGATCAGTTTTGGCGGAACCCATACCAGAAGATCTAGACATGATGTTTCGTGCATATCAGGCTAGAATAAAAGAGGGACCCCAAGTAACGGAAATGAGTAAAAACTACCCTCGAGCTGATCTAGAAATTGAGAGAACTAAACTTTGCATGAAGATGGTAGAACTAGCACAAGCTTTGTTCGAAGCCTCTAGATATCTTAATTGGAATAACATGTCAAAACCAGAACTACACTTTCAAGGACTAATGGAGAGGCTAGAACACTTGATAGAAAGCAAAGAGAAAAAGGATCAGCATAGGAACCCTATTGTCTCAGAGACACAGGAAAGGAATGCACCATCCCTGTCTCAAGTACCCAATACAGAAAGTCAAGACAACTTGTCTTCCATACATAGGTACTCGCATGAATTTTTGAGAGAAATACAAGAAGAGAAATGGGGAAAAGAACAAGGAACCCATCCTCCTATTCAAGAAATAGACGACTTGCAGGAACAATTTCCCCAAGACATCCCCTCTATATATGATGAGGTAGAGGTGGAACAACTGAGTGAACCCACAGGATTTGAATCTAATTCGTTACAAGAATTACCTCAGTTCACAGGACCTTGGGAAGCAAAGTCTATTAGTATGAGAGCACCCACGATAATAGTGAGGAATGAAGAATCAGTGATCCCTAGGAACACGGAAGTGATCAAGAATACCAAATTTCAGTGTAATCTCACTCTGGAGGAATTGTTAAAGGTAAAACTAGAATTGTGGAAGCACGTAGCAAATCAATTCCCTGAGCTTGCTACCACACCCTCTCAGATAGGATCACATAAGAAGGTACCAGAGATACCCGTGGAAAAGATTGGAGACGTAAGCGAAGGAGAGGAAGGTAACACATATCTTCCAATAACCCATCAGGGCTACACCACGAAAGCCATCTTAGATTCAGGAGCCGGAGTAGCCATCGCTACCACCGCTTTGTGGAAACGTTGGGGTAAGCCAGCACTCAGACCCACCAGGATGAAACTACAAATGGCTGATGGGCACATAGAAAAACCATTAGGCTTACTAGAAGGCATATCTCTCACCACTTGTGGTGTAGAATTTGAGCATACCTTTGCCATTTGTGACTTTGCGAAAAATCGTGCTTATGAGATGATATTGGGACGACCATTCATGCGTCAATTGCAAATTGTACAAGATTGGGGAACTAATTCTTTGTACTTGCAACATTTAGGAGTGACTACTAAAGTCAATCTTAAAGACTATTCACACAGAGATGTACCCCCAATACAATGGAATACCATCCACAAGACACCAGTAGAGACGGAATCTGTGCACTCATTAGAATCAGATCCTTCTTGGTTGCATGAGGATACCCATTTATGGATGTGTAAAGTAGCTAAACAAGAGGAAGAAAGATTAGAAGCCAGGACCTTAGGTGCAGAACAAAATCCACGAACTCTTCAGGACCCAGCTTATGCACCTGTAGTATTCCCAGACGAAGAGTTTGAACCCCATGGTTGGGCGGAAATCCTAGCAACCATGGATGTAGCCATCAATGAAGAACAATGGACACCCCACTGTGACGAGGATGGCTATGACATTTCAGTTTTTACGTTAGAGCCAATCATGTGCGATGCAATTTTAGAAGAATGTGAACCTAACACTGATGCAATTGAGGATGCAAGCGATTTTGATTTAGAATCAATTATTATGGACTCTCCATTTGCATCAGAGGAAGAATATTTTTTCGAAGTAGAGACTCACACTCAGAGACACGAGGAAATTACGAATGAAGTGAGATTAGCCACGGAAGTGACTACTAAGAGTGAAGGTAAGAAAAGAAAGAAGAAAGAAACCATGTCAGAAAAAGAAGAATCTTTGTTTGAAGTACCCGAGAACTTCAAGAAATACGAAATCGAAGATAGAAGAATCATGGTACGAATGCCTAATAGAAAAGCGAATGATGGACAAGTATATGATAACCGAGAGAAAACCAAGAAAGTAATAGTTGCCATAGAAGGAGAAGAAGAAAAATGCACATACATAGGGCATGATTTGACGACTGAAGAAGAAGAAGAGTTAGTTGCCCTATTGCGCGAATATAGAGATGTTTTTGCTTGGAGTTACAAAGATTTGAAAGGAGTAGACCCAGATATATGTTCTCATAGAATCCCTATGACTCCAGATGCAAAACCGACAAAACAAAAACCGTACACGTACAATGGTAACTACGCTGCGAAGATTAAAGAGGAGATAGATCGCTTGATAGAAGCAGGATTCATTTATGAAATTGAACATACCGAATGGGTATCCCCCATTGTGGTTGTGCCCAAGAAGAATGGAAAATTGCGTGTGTGTATTAACCTTAAAAAAGTTAATGCCGCCACGATTAGAGATAGTTATCCTCTTCCTATCACGGAACACCTATTGGAGAGAGTTGCGGGCAAGGAAGTTTACAGCTTTCTTGATGGATTCTCAGGCTATAATCAAGTAGCCATTGCTCCAGAAGACCAACACAAGACGGCTTTTGCCACAGAATGGGGCATATTTGCATTTCGTGTAATGCCATTTGGCTTGACAAATGCACCCGCTACTTTCCAGCGACTCATGTGTCATGTTTTTAAGGAATTCTTACGCAAGAGCTTGGAAGTTTATGTCGATGACTTATGTGCTCATTCAAATGTAAGACAGACACATATCCCAGAGTTAAGACAAATATTTGACAAATGTCGAGAATATCAGGTTTGTTTGAACCCAGAAAAATGCGTTTTCATGGTCAGACAAGGCAAAATTCTAGGACACATTGTGTCAAAAAATGGAATCTCCATGGATGAGGAAAAGGTGAAGGTAATTGCGGATCTACCCAGACCAACTAATATGAAAGAGGTACAGGCATTTATGGGCCATTGCGGTTATTATAGGAGATTCATACACATGTATGCAATCATAGCCAAGCCTTTGTACTCTCTTTTAACCAATTTTGAATGGATAGATGAATGCGAAAATTCATTCAATGAACTTAAACGACGCTTGTGCTCAGCACCTATATTGACTACCCCAGATTGGAGTAAGCCATTCCATGTACATGTGGATGCATCCAATTACGCCATAGGATGTGTGTTAGCACAACCCACGAATGAAGGTAACATAGATCTCCCCATTGCCTACGCTAGCAGACAATTGAACGCAGCAGAAAGAAATTACACCACGACGGAACGAGAAGGATTAGGGATGATCTACGCTGTAAAGAAGTTTAGGCACTACTTTTTGGCCAACAAATTCAAGTTCTTTACAGATCATCAAGCCCTATTGTACTTAGTCAACAAACCATGTAACACAGGACGATTGATACGTTGGTTTCTATTACTCATGGAGTATGATTTTGAAGTAGTAGTCAGGAAAGGAAAGACGCATCTTAGAGCCGACCACCTTTCAAGATTAACCTCAGGAGAAGCTCCTCAAGGAGTAGCGGATGAATTACCAGATGCATACTTATTTAACCTTGAGATAGCACCAGAATGGGCTAAGCCTATAGTCCCTATTCTGACATACGGACCCAAGAATCCTAGGATAAAGATCAAAGAAGGAGAGATTACCAAGTCTCAGAGATACCAAATAATGGCAGGAAGCATATATAAACAGGATAATCAAAAGACTCTTGCTTGTTGTGTAGATGAATCAGAACATGCGAATTGGTTGCAATTAGCACACATAGGTGCACTAAAGCAACACCATTCAAAACATCGAACATTACAGACTCTGCATAGATTAGGAGTATATTGACCTACGATGGAAGCAGATGTCTACGGGTTGTGTAAGGAATGCAATGTTTGTTGTGAAAGACCACCAGTAGAACATGCTACACTCTATCATGTGTCTCTCACACCAAACTGGAGTGAACCTTTAGTGACATACTTGAGGACGAACACATTCCCTCAAGGCATGACCTTAGCTCGACAACGCAGTCTAGAGCAGGAAGCTCAAGACTATTCACTTATTGGCGATAATTTATACAAAAGAGGACGAGATGGATATCTAAGACAATGTGTTCATGAGAGCGAATATCTTAGCATACTAGAGACTGCACACCAAGGTGTTGCAGGAGGTCATTTTGGACCCGATAGGGTAATCAAAGCCATCCTCTTTGCAGGATTATGGTGGCCCACTCTTCACATGGATGCACATACCTATGTAAAGAGATGTGATGTGTGCCAAAGAACTCAGTTTCCTACTCACAGAGATGAAATGCCATTGAAACCCATGATGGGCGGACGTGCATTTTCTAAGTGGGGAATAGACTTTGTAGGACCCATCAACCCCCCTGCAAAAGGTACACATGCGGAATACATTATTGTTGCCACAGATTATCTAACCAAATGGGTAGAGGCAAAAGCCACAAAAAAGAATGATGCTCACACGACTGCAAAATTCCTATTTGAAAATGTCTTTACAAGATATGGATTGCCTATAGAGTTAGTGAGCGATCGAGGCACTCACTTTCTAAACCAAGTCATTGAATATTTGTTACAGGATTTTATGGTGGTTCACAAGAAATCTGCACCATACCATCCTCAGGCCAATGGTCAGGCTGAAAGCACTAACAAGATACTTTGTAACGTACTGACGAAACTCGTGAACAACAAACGTTCAGATTGGGACAAACAGTTACACCACGCTGTTTGGGCATATCGAGTGGCCTACAAGACCGTACTCAATGCAACTCCCTTTCAGATGGTTTTTGGTCAGAATGCAGTGCTTCCTTTGGACTTCTTGATACCGACCCTTAAGGTTGCACAAGAACATCAGTGGACCGGCCATGAATTATCAGCGAGAATAATGGACTTGGAACGATTAGGAGAAACCAGGCTGAAAGCAGCAGCAGGAATATACGCAGCGAAGAAGCGACAGAAAGCATATTTTGATGCACATGTGAAAGATAAAGGCCTAAAAGAAGGAGATTTAGTTCTAGTATATACGCTAAAACAGCACGCACGGAAGTTAGAAAAGCGAGGTTATGGACCTATGATCATTAACAGACTTTCAATAAGTGGAGCAGTACAGTTAGCCACCTTAGAAGGAGACATAATGCCTAATTACATTAGTGGCTGTAGAGTCAGGTTATATCAAGAACCTCTTACTGAGGATATGCTTAGACGACTCACGTTGGCAAAGAAGCGTAAGGAGGAAGAAAATAGAATACGAGCGGAAGCTCAGGCAGAAGCCATCGAATGCATTAAGCGCATGAAGCTAAGAAGACAAGGACTAGGGAGAGAACATTACAACCATCTGGAAACATCACCCAGATATCCCATGGCCATGTGTCAAGTAAAGTCAACCACTCATCCTAGCATAGTGGACAGGAGACCATTCATTACGGTTAGGCTAGAGCACGGCAACCCTTGCCAAGAACTCAGGGCTTTAATTGACTCAGGTGCTGCGACTAGTGCGATTAGATGGTCCCACTATAAGGATTCAGGAATAGAAATGCGGCCAATTGAGGCATACCTCATAGGCCTAGGAGGCATGGAAACCCCTTGCATGGGTGAGGTGGACCTTCCTATCCTCATTAAGGATATGACCATGACAGCGAAGCTACTAGTGTGCCATGATGACGACCTGATAGAACCCCTAATCCTTGGCCAAGATTGGCTATACGATCACTCAGTGGACCTAAATCTTAGACAAGGCTCCTTACAGATTGGAACCTTAGAACAGAAGCGAGTGATACCGCTTGACTTCCCTAACGGCATTCCGCCTGACGGTTGTGACCCTAGACCCTATGAAACACATGCGACGGGAGACCGGAGGATCTTTGATCATCTCAATCACGTTACGTCTACACCAACCCACTCGGGCTTGGCTATGGACAGTTGTCAATCAGAAGGACGACAGGAGATCTTCCCTGGGACTTCCTGCAAACTATAAGAGGCAGCTACCCATCCGCTAGAGCAGATGGACACGATCAGCGGTCAGGTGGGTTGCATCAGCGGCCAAATGAGCACGACACCCTGCGGTGCTCATCCTTCCAAACTTGTTGCGGACTGGCCTAGATTAAAGTTAAAGAACGAATCACTTCCTAATGGGCAGGTCACGCAAGTTTTGGATCTCCCTTCTTTTCCAAAACAGAGCGTCCATCCGACCTCTCAACCTCAACCACGACAGAGTCAACCACGACGAAGGAACCCAGACCGACGGCAGTATCAGAAGACACAACAAGGAAAGCAGTTTGGGCCACCCAAAGGAAGCGGCACCAGACAAATATGGGTGCCAAAAGGACAAAAAGCACCGAAGAACTCCAACCAAGCAGAGATCGACAAGAAAAAGGCAGAACAGAAACAGAATCAGTATCCACCATCCCCTCGACCTTCTTTTACAGGGCCGAGCATTCGACAAATTTGGATCGCCAAGAAATACCTTATCCATAGACCCACACCCACGCAGATTTGGGTACCCAAACCATGTATCATAGCTCAACCCTTAAGCCATGTAATATATACCCCTCACAAATCTTTCCATCCCTCGATACCACCACACCAGATACTACCTTTTGCCCCTCAGCAGCAACCCACCACCCACTCAAAAACTCTTAGGAAATGGATACCGAAGCGTGTCCAACCGTCTCCCCCTAACCCCATGTCTGACAAAACTACCCCCCCGACTAACATACAACCTTGTAATAAATCACTAACCTTTAAACCTTGTATAAATTCACCCACCATCATCACACATCACTCATAATCTCATCTCATCAAGGAACGTATGCATAATCTGAAACGTGTAGGTGTCTAGAGACCTGCACTAGTGCTGCAAGAAGCATTGCATCCATCACATCACAGCACTTGGCTACACGGGTTACGCATCAGTTATGGAAAGGGATTGCGGTCTCACTTTAATGGGATCATAATTAATTTCCATGCTAATGTGTTAATCTTTTGTAGCAGATCTTTCTCATTAACACACCAGTCATCATGCAAACCG
Organism: Ceratopteris richardii; assembly: GCA_020310875.1. Taxonomy (NCBI): domain Eukaryota; kingdom Viridiplantae; phylum Streptophyta; class Polypodiopsida; order Polypodiales; family Pteridaceae; genus Ceratopteris; species Ceratopteris richardii. The sequence goes on along the minus strand of CM035412.1, from coordinate 47,683,229 downwards.
ACGAAGGACCATCAGGAGTAGGCCCCAGTGTAGCGGCAGTGCCCCTCAACGTGTTACGAGCAGAATCCCACCCTACTGCTCCACCGCCAGAATTCCAAGGATTTCCAGGGCCCATGCCGATCGACAACCCACCTATGGGCTACACAGAAAAGATACACCGTAACTCTCACTGGTTTCAGGGACTTGCAGGACCCTTAGCGGACGCGGATTTCATATTTGAATCTACTTTGACATTTGATGACCGCACTTGGGGAAAATACCAATTCTTCTCCAGAGAGTTCGAAGCCCTACAGAACACCCAGGATTTAACTCACGTTTGGGCCAGAGCAGGCTTCACGGAGTATTTCAGTGATCCTCTGCCCAAACCTGACTTTTACAGGTGTTATTATTTAATCACTACTTTGCTGGCCTCAGAGAATAAGGATATCCCCGGAACTTTTATTTTTCCTTCTTTAGTGGATGATCCACCCTACAAAAGGTTTTACCTCTCAAAGGATTTAATCAGAGCGGCCATCAAAATTCATGGCACCCACACACCCACAGATCGAGAAAGATTAATTCCAGACCCTATGAAACGTGGGGATGTCACTAAGTGGGAGGAGATCTCAGCAATTACACCTGAGCTGTCAAAGCCGCTACGGATATGCATGCAACATTTTGCATTCCCCGCTCAGGACAGATTTACCATGCCACATAAGAGAATATGGTTTGGATTGTATTTGGCATGTACGGGACCTCAGACTGTTGATCTGGCGAGCTGGATCATTGATCAAATGAATTTGGCACAACACAAATGGGAACGCAAGAAAGTGCTTAATGGATGTTGTGCGCTCACCAGAATTGTTTATATGTGCTTGGCCTATGATTTGCCAATTGAACGTGCATTAACTGGAGAAGAGCTGAAAGCATTCAAAGGAACGACGAAGAAAGCCAGGAAGCCCAGTAGAACACGGGCAGGTAAGCGCATGAGAGGCACTATTCCTTGCCTTCAAGTGCCAGAGTCACCATCACCACAACCCTCTCCAGCACAATCACCGACAGAAGCCGCTCCCACAGTGCAACCTATTCGCATAAGGTTGTCTAGACCAGTGGTCACGGAGGGCACTACTAGTACAGTTGCACCTCAGGCAGCTACAACCACAGAACCCACCACCACTACAGCAGAAGCTCCCACCACTATTGGTGCGGAAGCCTTTTCTTTCCCAATACCACACATGGAGGCAGAACCAATAAACACAACATTCGATTTTGAAATGCCTGATGCATTCTCAAATGAATTCCAGTTTTCAGAGGCACAGATGTTCTCCCAAGAATACGAACGCCCCAGTTACCCTACCACACCGCGGGATCTGCCATAGGGACAAGTTGTGTCGAGCTCTGATGACGAAAGAACAGCCACCGACGATGACGAAGGTGATGATGAAGCCAGCCAGGGCACGCATGAGTCCCAAGAACAAGGACAGACAGACGGCCAAGGCCAACAAACCGATGCACACGGTGACACCAGCACGCACGAAGAGGAGACTTTCGAAGCAGCAGCTTACACGCTGGCAATCAAGAAATTATATCGTACGATGGAGAAAGTCTGGGCACGGAAGAAATTGACTGAAGAAGAGAGCCAGGCCCTAATCGAACAAGAACTAGTCTCCGGAGGGTTTGAAGAAGTCTACATCAGAGGGTTCAGAGAACTGGTCCAATCCATCGGCCCGGTCGAAGCACTGAGGTATTTACAAAGGAAGCCACTCCCCCAATATGACCCTCGCAGAGTTCGCCTGCTATCGAAGCCCGGTGAATATATTCAAGTTCCGGTAGGTGCTCAATCATCCCACCAGGCACAAGATGCACGCCTACGGCCGGAAAGATCCTTCATCGAAGAAGCCATCCTAGTCGACTCCCCGCCACATACTATCGTTGTACATACTACCACTATCCTTGAAATAACATCCACACCATCTACTCCTCTCTCACCTCATGTTTCACCAACCCATCCTGTATCCCCAGCACGCCCACCTGCTCCTCCCACATCCACACCAATCCATGGCAACATAGCCACAGCCTTTACCCCGCCCATTCATGCCACCATGCCCGTACCCACCCCACCTCGTCTACATGTTAACCCCTTCACCCCTTCATCCTTCCCATCCTTTCCCCCACCTTTAAGACCCCCTTTCACCTTTCTAACCCCACTAACCTTCTCACCAGTTTCACCTCCCCACCCCACCATAACCCCTCTATCCCCTTTTCACCAAGCTACTCCAGCCATCCCCCCTGTAAATTACTCTACATTTGTAAATCCCGTCTTCACACCTACACAACCACCCACATACACACCGCTTTTCACAGTCACCGCACTTGACACGTCCAATGACATGGACATATCACCATCCACCTCACCAGCACCCACTCCACTCACAGCACCCTCATATTTAGGTACGTCACAATTTTCCACAATCACCACTGCATCCACCTTCCCAACCCCATTTCCCATCCCCGCTGTATCTACTTCCACTGCATCCTCACTTAGCACTTCATTACTATTATCGACCACCATAGACACTGCACTTCAACAAATGTTCACATGCATGACACAAGTACGAGATGAGTTTGCATCTCTTGGCAACAACTATCAACAGCTGCAGAGGACGACCAACGAATTGCAGT
>CM035412.1:47628068-47673068 GCA_020310875.1 Ceratopteris richardii | reverse complement strand
ACCTTATGAGGCATGGTGGGGTAAGAGACCTACACTAGACCATTGCAAAGTATTTGGATGTTTGGCCTATGCATATGTGCCATCACAATTAAGGCACAAATTGGAACCTAAAGCTGAAAAATATGTGCTTATTGGTTATGATGATAAGCAGATGGGATACAGGTTGTGGAATCCATCCACAAAACATTTTCTTGTATCAAAAGATGTTACATTTGATGAGCAAGGTACTTGGTATGCAGGTACTATCAATATTAATACAGATGATGAAGAAATTGTGAGCCAAAGGAAAGGTAAATCAAAGGTTCAGATATTTGATGAACAAGAGAATAATGAAGTGTAGGTTGAAGTGGAAGAAACACCAAGATTTGATCCTGAATATGAAGAACCAGAAACCTCAAGAAGTGGAGAACTTAGGAGGTCTACAAGGAACAAATGGCAACCTACAAGGTATAGCTATGATACTTCATTTTTGGCTACCAAAGATTATGCTTACATGATTAAAGCAGATGAAGACCCTTCTACATATGAAGAGGCAAAAGGTAAAGAAAATTGGGAGAAAGCTATGCAGGAAGGATATGATGCATTGATGGAGAATCAAACATGGGATTTGGTTCCAAAGCCAAATAGTCAGAAGATCATTGGATGTAAGTGGGTTTATAAGACAAAAAGATTTGCAGATGGAAGTGTGTCTAGGTACAAAGCTAGACTTGTTGTCAAAGGGTTTGCTCAGACATATGGTGTTGACTATGATGAGACTTATAGTCCTGTGGCAAAGATGACAACCATCAGGACACTTATAGCAATTGCTGCATGCAAAGGTTGGAAATTGTGTCAATTAGATGTGAAGAATGCTTTTTTGAATGGTTACATTTTAGATGAAGTTTTCATGGAGCAACCTCAAGGATTTAGAGATCGAAGATATCTAGATTATGTGTGTAAGCTCAAGAGAGCTTTATATGGCTTGAAGCAGGCCGCAAGGGCATGGAACTATAGACTTGTAAAGTTCCTAAAAGAACTTGGATTTCAAGTATCAAAAGCTGATAGTAGCTTGCTTGTCAAAGCAAGTGATGATGGGTTTATTTACATGTGCATATATGTTGATGATATCATACTTACAGGTACAGATGAGAAAGGCATACAAAGTCTAAAGAAGCAAATGGAGAAAGAGTTCAAAATCAGTGATTTGGGAGACTTGTCATACTTCTTGGGCATGGAGATTTCATACACTCAACATGGAGTGTATGTGACTCAAGAAAGGTATTTGAGGAACTTGTTAATCAAGTTTAAAATGGATGATTGCAGGGTAGCACCTACTCCAATGGAGGTGAATCACAAATTAAGCAGATTTGGAGGTGAAGAGTTCAAGGACATGAAGCAATATCAGAGTTTGGTTGGTAGTCTTATTTATGCTACATTAACTAGACCTGATTTATCATATGCAGTTGGGGTTTTGTCTCAATTCATGCATTGTCCTAGGAAAGAGCATTGGATTGCAGGTCAAAGAGTGTTGAGGTACATTAAGGGTACACTCAAAGAAGGTTTGTATTATGGTTTTACATCAGATACAAATATCAAGATCTATAGTGATGCAGATTGGGCAGGTAATCCAGATGATAGAAGGTCAACCTATGGATACATGTGTTATGTGGGAGATAAGTTAATCTCCTGGTGCTCAAAGAAGCAACATACAGTTGCTTTGTCATCTACAGAAGCAGAGTACAAAGGCATGGTTGAAGCTGCAAAAGAAGTGATATGGCTTAAGACTCTAATGAAGAGTTTTGATACTATACAAAGCATACCTATCATTTATGGTGATAACATGAGTTCATTATATCTAGCTGCTAATCCTGTTTTTTGTTGGTGCAGATCAATCACCAATTGAAGGCTTGGAAGACCAAATGATGAAGGAAGAATCAATTCCTAAAGTGTGGAAAAAGATTACATTCAGAGGACAAGAGAAGTGTACACATATGTACATTAGCATAGTCATAGATGACTTAGATCATTTTGTTCAGTAAGAATTATGTACAAATTATCTATAAATACCTTGAGAAAAGTCGGGGCATGTATGAGAGCATATGTGACAATAGTTAGATGTCAAGAATGAGGGAGATAGAAGTCATGAGATAGAGGAAAGTGAATTTGAGTTAGCTCTCATCACTCAGTTGTATTTTCTCTGAGTAAATGAAAAGTTTTGCGCCCGATGTTTCTGCGTGTTCTCCTTCTACAGTAGATCAATTGTGAAATGTTTTTGTACAAGTCTAAGTTGAGAGTTGCTTGACCTCTGTGCAAAGTTTCAGCTTCCAATTGTAATCAGGCTGAGTGAATTAAGTGTAGGAACATTCATATGTGAAGCATGTTCACTAGTTCCTAAAACAGGCGCAGATTTCGAAGTCAATGTTTTGGTCATTTCTCCTAGCACAGTTTAAGGTTTTGCATGAGTGAGGGCTTAATCTTTAAGTTGGAAGATAAGCTACTCATGTCTAGAAGCATTTTGTAAAACGGGTTCTATTCAAGGAGAATCAAGTCTTAAAAGTTACAGGTGTAAAGTCGACTGTTTTGGATAACAGTTTCTGACATAGGTAACTTGAGAAGTTGATTTCTCAAGTTATACTTAATCTTTTGAAGTGATTCAACTTGGAGTAGATGCGCAATCTCTAGGAGATATTTCGTACAAAGTTTCATCAAAAAATTTTACACGTTTGATAGGTCAATGTTGAGAAATAGTGCAGCAGACTTTTCTGTGTATCATCTTCTTCACAGATTTGTTCATCTTTTGATAATTAGAAGTTGATCCTCTAAAGAGTGGAAGGTTTTGACTTATTCTTGGTATAGAGGTGCTCTAATCACAAGAATAAGTTATTCTTTTGGAGATTAACACTCTCCATCAGTGGTATCAGAGCAGGAGACATCAATTTGAAGAAAGGAGGATCCCGACTGCTGCAGATTCAAGAAATTCAGCACTTGAAGGACTAAGAAGTGAAAGCTTGGAGTCAAAGCTTGAGGAGAAGACTATTTGACATCAAGAAAGGCAAAAGGAGTTCAATTCTAAGTAAAGGTACATACATTGTTTGTAAAGCTTGAAGTTTTCAATACATAGGTGGATACAAGATGGGAGAAAGCTTGCAGATTGATAAGCTAGATAGGGAGAACTATCCAGCATGGTCCATGAGGATGGAAGCACACCTCATGAGCAAAGATCTTATATCATTTATTACAGGAGATGAAGAAAAACCTGAGTTTGCAGATCCAAGTATTCCTACTAGGGAAGAGCTTGCAATGTTGAAGACTTGGATGAGAAAGGATGCTCAAGCAAGGAGTATCATCTACATGTCTGTAAATGATTACCTTTTACCTCACATCAGAGGTTTGGAAAGTGCCACAGATGTTTGGAATGCCTTGGAAGAGCATTTCCAAAATACAACTAAGTCAAGGAAGTCTTCACTATGGGCTGAGTTCACAACTTTCAAGAAGAAGAGCTCACAATCAATTTCAGATTATGTGGCAAGGATGAAAGATATTGCAGATAGCTTGGGAGCAGTGGATGAAGATATTGAAGAAGAAAAGTTGGTAAGACAAATACTTACAGGTCTAAGAGGTGATGAGAAGTGGAAGCCTTTTATCTTGTCCATAGAATTGTCACTTGATCACTTTACTCCTGATCTTAATCAATTGCTAGGACACATGCTAACCTTTGAGCAGGATCTTAAAGGAGACAATGATAGAAGTACAAGTCAAGCCATGTACTCCAAGGACAAGAAAAAGAATGGCAAGGGAAAGCAATCAAATGATGATGAAGGGAATTCAAATCAAGCTAACTTCACAAAAGGGAAGACAAATTTCAGAGATAAAGGAAGAGGAGGTAAGAACAAAGATAATGCTAAAGCTTGTTGGATTTGTGGCAGAACAAATCATTTGGCAAATGATTGTTGGTATAACAATCAAAGTGGAGGATACAATAATCAGAATTATAATCAAAGAGGTAGAGGAGGCAGAAACCAAAGAGGCAATTTCAGAGGAAGAGGTGGTAGGACATCATATGGTAGAGGAGGTGGAAGAAACTTCCAATCTCAGTCCTACAACAATAATTATTACAATTATGCATCAGATCAGAAGGATGACATGACTCTTATCTTGAATGCAACTCATGAATCAATGGGAGAAGATCAAAGAGTGTTTTATATTGACTCAGGGTGTAGCAACCATCTGAGTGGGAATCTATCTTTAATGACTGATATGGAAGCAAGGGTGAATGGACATACAGTTCAAACAGGTGACAATACCAAACATAAAGTGGAGAGCATTGGATCAGTGAAGACAAAGAATGGAAGTACACTTCTGAGCAAGGTACTTTATGTTCCTACTATTCCTAAAAATTTGATAAGTGTAGGGCAAATTGTGGAGAAAGGATATGAGGTAAGATTCACAAATGATGGTGTCTATGTACAAGATCCAAATCAGGGATATAGAACCATAATTGCAGGTAAAAAGGAAGGAAGATTGTTCACTCTCAAGGTCCAAGGTAATGTGGGACATGCATTGTTTACCTATGGAGGTCAAAAGGTATCTGAATTAGACCTATGGCATAAAAGGCTAGGTCATTTCAATGAGAGAGCTATAAAGGAGATGTCAAAGAATCAGGTGGTGCTTGGATTGCCAAACATTGAAGGGCAACATATGGTGTACAAGTGTGAAGCTTGTCAATTAGGTAAAGCACATAAGAGTTCTTATAACAAATCAGGGTACAAGTATTCAAATATGCTTGAATTGGTTCATACAGATGTATGGGGACCCTCAAGGGACTATAGCATAAATGGATCCAGATATTATGTGTTGTTTGTTGATGATGCAACCAGGTGGATTACTTTGTATGTAATCAAGGACAAATCAGAAGTCTTCAAGACATTCAAACACTTTCATGCTTATGCAGAAAGGATCACAGGACAAAAGCTCAAGAGGTTAAGATCAGATGGAGGGGGAGAGTATTTCTCAAAAGAGTTTGATGATTATTTGTGGAATGCAGGTATCAAAAGAGAAGTGACTTGCAGGTACTCCCCTCAACAGAATGGAGTAGCAGAAAGGAGGAATAGGACTCTTGTAGAGTTTGCAAGAGCCATGATGAAGGAAAAGAATTGTCCAAATTACTTATGGGCAGAGGCCATTAACACTGCAACATACCTTGTGAATAGGTTGCCTTGCAAAGCTTTGGATGGAGGAACCCCTTATGAAGCATGGTGGGGTAAGAAGCCTAGTCTTGATCATTGTAAAGTATTTGGATGTATTGCATATGCTTATGTTCCTTCACAATTAAGACATAAGCTAGAACCAAAAGCAGAGAAGTATGTGTTTATTGGATATGATGATAGACAAATGGGTTACAGGTTGTGGAGTCCATCCACAAAGCAATTTCTTGTTACTAAAGATGTGACATTTGATGAGCAAAACATGTGGTATACAGGATCACCAAATGAGTATACAGGTGTTGAAGAAATTCAAAGAAAAGGAAAGGCAAAGGTAAAAGTATGTGAAGAAATTGATGATGAAGTTGATTCTAGATGTAGAGTGCAGGATCATGTAGAAGAAGGGCCAAGATTTGATCCAGAATCAAATGAGGCTGAAACTTCAAGAAGTGTAGAAATCAGGAGATCTACAAGAGAAAGGAAAGAACCTATAAGGTATAGTTATGATACATCTTTCCTAACAACAAAAGATTATGCCTACATTGTGAAAACAGAAGAAGATCCAACCACTTATGAAGAAGCCAAAGGTAAACAGAATTGGGAGAAGGCAATGCAAGAAGAGTATGATGCTCTACTTGAAAATGAAACTTGGGAATTAGTACCAAGACCAAAGAATCAGAAAGTCATTGGATGCAAGTGGGTATATAAAACAAAGAGGTTTGCAGATGGTAAGGTGTCTAGATATAAGGCTAGACTTGTGGTTAAAGGTTATGCCCAAACTTATGGGGTAGATTATGATGAAACCTTTAGTCCTGTTGCTAAGATGTCTACAATTAGGACATTGATTGCTATTGCTGCTTGCAAGGGATGGAAATTATCACAATTGGATGTGAAGAATGCATTTCTTAATGGTTACATTGCAGATGAAGTATATATGGAGCAACCAGAAGGCTTTATGGAATCAATTGGATCAGATTATGTGTGTAAGCTCAAGAGAGCTTTATATGGGTTGAAGCAAGCCCCAAGAGCTTGGAATTATAGATTGGTCAAGTTCTTGAATGAATGTGGATTTCAAGCATCAAAGGCAGATAGTAGCTTGCTAGTGAAGGCAAGTGAAAATGGATACATTTACATGTGCATTTATGTTGATGATATTATTGTTACAGGAACAGATGCTCAAGGAATCAATGAACTCAAGAAGCAAATAGAGAAGGAGTTTAAGATAAGTGATTTGGGAAACTTATCTTATTTTCTAGGAATGCAGATTGTGTATACTCAACATGGAGTATATGTTTCACAAGAGAGATACTTGAAGAATCTTCTAGTCAAGTTTAACATGGAAGATTGCAGGACCTCAACTACACCATTGGAGGTAAATCATAAATTAAGCAGGTATGGAGGTGAAGAGTTCAATGATATGAAGAAATATCAGAGTTTGGTAGGTAGTTTAATCTATGCTACCTTGACAAGGCCAGATCTATCATATGCAGTAGGTGTGTTGTCACAATTCATGCATTGTCCAAAGAAGACTCATTGGATTGCAGCCCAAAGGGTACTCAGATATATCAAGGGAACCCTAAGTGAAGGTTTGTATTATGGTTTCACTTCTGACACAAGAATCAAAGTGTTTAGTGATGCAGATTGGGCAGGTAACTCAGATGATAGAAGGTCTACTCATGGATATCTATGTTATGTTGGAGATAAGTTAGTATCTTGGTGTTCAAAGAAGCAACATACAGTTGCTTTATCATCCACAGAAGCTGAGTATAAGGGAATGGTAGAAGCTGCAAAAGAAGTCATATGGTTGAAGACCTTGATGAAAAGTTTTGAGACTGATCATAGTACTCCAATAATTTTTGGAGACAATATGAGTTCTTTGTATTTGGCAGCTAACCCTGTTTTTCATGCCAGGACTAAGCATATAGAGATTCAGTATCATTTCTTGAGGGAAAAGGTACTAGATAAAGAGATTGAAGTGATGTACACTCCAACAAAAGAACAAGTGGCAGATATGATGACAAAGAGTCTGGATGGACCTAAGTTACAAAGGTTCAAAGACATGGCAAGTATCAAGAAGACAGAGAAAACCTCAATTGATGATTGAGGGGGAGCTGTTGGTGCAGATCAATCACCAATTGAAGGCTTGGAAGACCAAATGATGAAGGAAGAATCAATTCCTAAAGTGTGGAAAAAGATTACATTCAGAGGACAAGAGAAGTGTACACATATGTACATTAGCATAGTCATAGATGACTTAGATCATTTTGTTCAGTAAGAGTTATGTACAAATTATCTATAAATACCTTGAGAAAAGTCGGGGCATGTATGAGAGCATATGTGACAATAGTTAGATGTCAAGAATGAGGGAGATAGAAGTCATGAGATAGAGGAAAGTGAATTTGAGTTAGCTCTCATCACTCAGTTGTATTTTCTCTGAGTAAATGAAAAGTTTTGCGCCCGATGTTTCTGCGTGTTCTCCTTCTACAGTAGATCAATTGTGAAATGTTTTTGTACAAGTCTAAGTTGAGAGTTGCTTGACCTCTGTGCAAAGTTTCAGCTTCCAATTGTAATCAGGCTGAGTGAATTAAGTGTAGGAACATTCATATGTGAAGCATGTTCACTAGTTCCTAAAACAGGCGCAGATTTCGAAGTCAATGTTTTGGTCATTTCTCCTAGCACAGTTTAAGGTTTTGCATGAGTGAGGGCTTAATCTTTAAGTTGGAAGATAAGCTACTCATGTCTAGAAGCATTTTGTAAAACGGGTTCTATTCAAGGAGAACCAAGTCTTAAAAGTTACAGGTGTAAAGTCGACTGTTTTGGATAACAGTTTCTGACATAGGTAACTTGAGAAGTTGATTTCTCAAGTTATACTTAATCTTTTGAAGTGATTCAACTTGGAGTAGATGCGCAATCTCTAGGAGATATTTCGTACAAAGTTTCATCAAAAAATTTTACACGTTTGATAGGTCAATGTTGAGAAATAGTGCAGCAGACTTTTCTGTGTATCATCTTCTTCACAGATTTGTTCATCTTTTGATAATTAGAAGTTGATCCTCTAAAGAGTGGAAGGTTTTGACTTATTCTTGGTATAGAGGTGCTCTAATCACAAGAATAAGTTATTCTTTTGGAGATTAACACTCTCCATCATTTTTCATGCCAGGACCAAACACATTGAGATACAGTATCACTTTCTAAGAGAGAAGGTGATGGATAAGGAGATTGAAGTCATACATACTTCAACAAAAGATCAGATAGCTGATATGCTTACAAAGAGCTTGGATGGACCAAAGCTACAGAAGTTTAAAGACATGGCAGGTATATAGAAGACAAGAGAAACCTCAATTGATGATTGAGGGGGAGCTGTTGGTGCAGACCAATCACCAATTGAAGATTTGAAGACAAAGAATGGAGATTAGAACAATTCTTGAAGCAAAGAAGATGGACACATTCACAGGATGAATGATTTGTACACATATGTACATTAGTGAAGACATAGATCACTTAGAGTTTTGAATAGTCATAAACTTGTACATATTTGCCTATAAATACTTTGGAAAAATGTCGGGGCAGGAGAGAAGACAAGGAGAGACTATGTATGAGCATAGGAATAGAGAAATGAGATGTTGTAAGTGTCATTAGACACATGAGAAGTGAGTTGAAGTCTCTCTCTCATTCAGTTGTAGTTTCTTCAGAAATGACAGAATTTTTGCGCCCGAAGTTTCTGAGTTTTCTCCTTGTGTAGTAAATCTTTTGTGAATTCCTTTTGGAGATATCTAAGTCCATAGTTAATCAATCTATGGCTAGAGTTTGAGAGTCTAATTGTGATCAGGTTAAGAGAATTGTGTGTAGGAACATTTACATGTGAGAAAGTACTCACTGGTTCCTGAAACAGGCGCAAATTTTGATCTTAATGATTTGATCATTTCTCACTCCACAGTTTAAATTTTTGTGCAAGTAAGCACTTAATCTTTAAGTTGGAAGGTAAGCTACTTGTGGCTAAAAGCATTTGCTTAAACGGGCTCTATACTGAGAGAATTAAAGCTAAGAAGTTAGGGGTGTCCAAATCGACTTCTCAGAAGTACAGATTTAGACATAGGTAACTTGGTAAGTAGATTTCTCAAGATCTACTGAATCTTTTGGAGTAATTTGACTTGGAGAAGGTGCGCAATCTTTAGGCGACACCTTGTGCAAAGTTTCATAAAAAACTTTACACGTTTACTCAGTCAATGAGCAAGATTTATGCAGCAGACTTTCTGAGTAATTTCCTCTTTCACAGTTTAGTCAAGAAATTGATATTTGGTCGTTGATCTCTTAAATTGGTGAAGGTTTTGACTTACTCTTGATATAGATGTGTTCTAAATTCAAGAGTAGGTTGTTCTTTTGGAGATTAACACTCTCCATCAGGAATCTAGTGGCTTTTGGCTTCCTTTGATTGCTCCACATGTCCATAAAAGATTCCCCATGAATTTGTAGCTTGAAGCTTGACTTTTAACACTCCCCCTCAAGCTTCAATTCTTCGTCCTCATCTAAGCTCCTTCATGTTGATGCATTGCTTGAATTTTGAAATCTTCATCCCATCCAAAGCCTTTGTAAACATGTCCGCAACTTGGTCCTTGGTACCAATATGATGTACTGAAACTTCCTTGGATATCACCTTTTCCCTTATGAAGTGATAGTGCACTTCAATATGCTTGGTTCTAGCATGATAGACAGGATTCGATGCTAGATGAATGCTACTCATGTTGTCACAAGAAATTGGATATGTGTCAACCTGCAAATTAAGCTCCATAAATAACTTCTTAATCCACATTAGTTCACATGTGACTTGAGCCAAAGCTCTATACTCAGCCTCCGTGGAAGATAATGCCAACGTGGGTTGCTTCTTTGAAATCCATGAGATGATCTTGCTACCTAGCATGACTAGGTAACCACTTGTACTTCTTCTATCCTCCTTCGAACCGGCCCAATCGGCATCAGAATAAGCTGTGACCTGCATATCATCATCAAATGAATAGAACAATCCTTCATTTATAGTGGCCTTGAGATATCGTAACATTCTTCTTGCAGCTTGCAAGTGTGTAGTCCTTGGACTATGCATAAATTGTGATAACACTCCAACTCCATATGCTATGTTGGGCCTAGTTATTGTGGCATAATTGAAAGATCCTACAATAGATCGATACAAGGTTACATCCTCTAATGGCTCTCCATCAATGGAGCTTAGCTTTACATTAACTTCCATGGGATTTGAAATAGGCTTGCAATGTAGCATCCCAAACCTCTCAAGTAGGTCTAGAATATACTTCCTTTGTATGAGCATAATACCTTCTTCTTTGTATACAACTTCAATGCCAAGAAAATACCTAAGATCTCCAAGATCAGAGATCCTAAACTCCTTTCCAAGCTTTGCCTTGATCTCCTGAATGCCCTTTGTATCATTACCTGTAATGATAAGATCATCTACATACACACACATGTAGACTACAAGTTCTCCTCTTTGTTTGATGAAGAGAGATGGATCCGCCTTGCATTGATTGTAACCACATTTGATCAAATAGTCCACCAATCTTTGGTTCCAAGCCCTTGGAGCTTGCTTTAGGCCATAAAGTGCCTTCTTCAACCTACAAACATGATGTGGAAACTCTTTATGAACAAAACTTAGTGGTTGCTCCATGTATACCTCTTCTTCCAAGTCTCCATTGAGAAAGGCATTCTTGATATCCAATTGGAAAAGCTTCCATCATTTGCTAGTAGCCATTGCAATGAGTGTCCTAATGGTGCTCATCTTTGCCACGGGGCTGAATGTCTCTTCAAAGTCCACTCCATAGGTTTGTGCAAAACCCTTGGCCACCAATCTTGCTTTGAACCTAGAAATAGATCCATCTGAATTCCTCTTTACTTTATACACCCACTTATTACCTATTACCTTCATGTTATCCTTCTTGGGCACTAGAGTCCATGTTTGATTCTCCTCAAGTGCGTCGATCTCTTCTTGCATTGCCTCTTTCCATTCGGTGTACCTGCTTGCATCTTCATAGCAATCAGGCTCATGATCTTCTACTACTTTGTTCATATATGCATAATGAGTTGCCATGTATGAATCATAAGTAAACCTTTGAGTTGGATAATTAACTCTAGAAGACTTCCTTTCTTCACCTTTTGGAGGAATAAACCTCCTTTGCCTTGGGAACTTGATCTCTTTCTTTGACATGGCTTCTTTCTCCATCATGTGTCCATCATCTTCAACTTCATTACCTTCTTCATCCAACTCCACCAATGTTGCTTTGCCTTTGTTGATTGATTGTGCTTCATAGCTTGATGAAGATCTCCCCCTCCATGGTGAGTTCATGCTTGAACTATCTTCATTGATGGAACACCTTGGGCCGCTTAGCTCTAGGTCGATTTGTTCTTCATCATGTCCATGCTTTTCTTCTTCATAGTCCTGCATACAATCATACTTCTTATACCAAGGGAGTAGCTCATCAAATGCTACATCCCTTGATATCCTCAAGTCCTTTGTGTTTGGGTTGAAGCACCTGTAACCTTTATGATCATTTGAATATCCTAGAAACACACACTTTTCTGCCTTTGGTTGTAGCTTGTGCCTCAATTCACTTGGCACATGTACATAACAAGTACATCCAAATATCTTCAAGTGGGAAAGATCAGGTTTCTTACCATAATAGGCTTGATATGGTGTCAAGCCATGGATCCCTGAGGTAGAAGCCCTATTCATAAGATACACGGCGGTATTTGCTGCATCACTCCAAAACATGTTAGGTACATTCATCTCATTAAGCATTGCTCTAGCGATCTCGGCAATGTATCTATTCTTTCTCTCTGCTACTCCATTTTGTTGGGGTGTGTACCTGCATGTTACTTGCCTCTTGATGCCTTGATCCATTAAAAAATCAGAAAACTCATTTGAGAAATATTCTCCCCCTCCATCGGACCTTAGCTTCTTGATATATGTACCTGTTTCCTTCTCTACCATTGCCTTGAATGCTTTGAAACATGTAAACACATCTGATTTGTTTTTGATGAAATAAACCCAAACCATCCTTGTGCAATCATCTATAAAAGTGACAAAGTACTTGTTACCTGCAATGGATTGCTCTTTGGTTGGCCCCCACACATCTGTATGTATCAACTCCAATGGATGTTGGCTTATGTAGCCACTCTTCTTGAATGGAAGTCTCGCTTGCTTCCCTAGCTGACAAGTTCACATAAATGCTTCATACCTTGTCCTTGGAAGTTGGGAGGACCTTCAACCAGCCTCTTGAATTGCATTTCCTTCATTCTTTGTATCTTGATGTGACCTATCCTCTTGTGCCACAAGTCCAACTCCGAAATCCTCTTGTTTCCATATGTGAAGTAGACATGTTGAGTGGAATGAGAATTTACCTCCAAAGTGAAGAGTCTCCCTTGCTTCTTTCCTCTTGCTATGACCTTGTAACCTTGCTTAGGGTTCTCCACAAAGCATCCACCTTTGTTGAACCTTACTTGATAGCCTCTTTCAACCATTTGCCCAACGGACACCAAGTTCTTTGTGATAGTAGGTACATGCAAGACATCCTTGAGACATCTTCCTTCCTCCTTGTCATCCAAAGCTACACCTCCAACATGGGAGATCTCATGGGCTGTATCATCACCTATTTCTACATGTCCTTTACCTTTGGGAACATGTAGATTAGTAAACCAAGAAGCATTGCAACTCATATGGTTTCTACATCCACTATCAATATACCAAGTGTTATCTACTTTGCTTGAATTCCCATTCATGTGCATCATCAAGAGATTTTCATTTTCTAAACTTGTAGAAGCATAATTACCTTGGCCTTTGTATGAAGAACCTTGATTATAGGTCCTTTGGTTTCCTCCTTGGTAGCAATCTCTAGCATAGTGGCCAAACTTGCCACATATGTAACATCCTTCACCATCTTAATTCCTGTTTTGTTGATGTCGTCCTCCTCTTCATCTTGTTCTTCCTCTCCCTCTTTGTGATGAGGTGCCTTGGTCATGTCCTTGATTGCTTGAGTGGCCTTGCCTTCCTCCAAACCTTCCTTTGCCCCTTCCTTGTCCTCGTCTTCCTTTGCCCCTTTCATTACCTGCATAGAAAACTTGTGCATCCTTGCTTTTAGTTGAACTTCCACCTATGTTCATTTCTTCGGTGACCATGAGAGCAACCAATTGCTCAAAATCAGGAGGATTATCCCTTACATATACTGAAGTGGTAAAGGGTTTCCACTTCTCATCATCTCTCAAACCATTGAGAGTATAAGCCACAAGATCGTCATCGTCTACGTGGCTTCCAATGGATCCCAATGCATCTGATAACTCCTTGACCTTAAGTATGTAGTCATTTATGCTACTCCCTGAGCTCTTCCTAAGGTTGTTGAGCTCATTCTTGAGTTGGATCTTCCTTGCTTTGGTGCTTGTTGAATAAAGCCTTTCAAGTGTCTCCCATACCTTCATGCTTGAATCCAAGTCTTGGATATGGCCGATCATGCTATTGCTAATGTGTTGGGAAAGGATAAAGATAACCCTCTTGTCTCTTTCATTCCATTCCCTAAAGGCCCTTCTCTGGTCATTGGTTGGATTCTCATCCAACCTAGGTCTTGGTTCACTTCCACTAATCAACCCCCAAAGGCCCTTGCCCATAAGATAGTTGGAGACCCTAAATCTCCATGGTTGATAGTTCCCTTTGTCTAGCTTTTCAATTTGAGTGTTGAAATCTCCCATATCTAGTCTTTGATACTTGACCTAGCCCTTGGCTAATGCTCCAATGTGTGTTAAATGAAAATGAGGCTCTGAGGTTACCTCAATCCAAAGCTTTCCTTAGATGGACACCTTGTGCTCTTTGAAACTTTGAGTAGAATAGCTCCCCCTTGATGTAAGCTACCTCCAAGAAGCTTTTGTTGATGCAAATCTTCAACCACCAACTCCAAGAGGTCTTCTTGCTTGTATGTGATGCCTCCAAGATGCCCAAATGCTCTGATACCACTGATGGGCGAAGTATCTCAACCCCTAAGCAACGACGAAGCGTGAATGACCTCCACATGTATCCTTCTTTGACCTTTGCACACCCAAAATGCTCTTACTCAGAGCTTATGCAGAGAACTTCCGTGCGCTTTTGTGGACCTGTAGTAGACACCAAGAGCTTTCCAACAAAACAAATTTCACTTCAAATGGATGATTACACAAGGAGAAACAATGTCTACAACATGAGCTAGTTGAATGCTCATAACTGCCAGTCAAGCAAATACCTCACTTCACTCCAGCAAGCTTTTCTCAGAGATTCTACAAAGAATGAATCTCAAACTTGGGTCAACTTTAGAGGACGCTAATAGCTACCCAATGACACCAAAATCATAGAAAATGGATACATAGAGAAGGAGAACCAGCCCTTACAACAGAGAGCAAAATATTTCCAACAGAGCCTACACACCAAGAGAGATATCAATCACACAACTTCACTAAAATGAATGTTGCTCCCAGATTACTCAGAGAATGATCCAGAGACTTTGTGAGCATTAAATAGAATCTAATAGCTATCCAATGAGACAAGAATTACATCAAATGGATACAATATGAGGGAGAACCAATGATAACAACTCAGGGGTAGAGAGTTGCAACACTGCCTGCGCACACACATAGATATGCCTACTAAAAGAAAACAAACAAGCAAGCAAGGGGCTAGCTTAAGCAAGGGACTTGCTTATCATAACTCCAGCACTTAGTGCTCACTTTACATGAGCTAAAACTCCAAGAAGATGGGCCAAAGAAGTCGGGATACATGCTCCTTTTATAGTGAGAAGTGTGCCCCTAAAATCTAGGAACTACCTTTCCAAATCAGCCTCCTAACTTGGAGGACTTAGTTGAGATGACTTGGGGAGTGGTTGAGTGACTTTTCTTGATGGAATCTCGTGGCTTTTGGCTTCCTTTGATTGCTCCACATGTCCATAAAAGATTCCCCATGAATTTGTAGCTTGAAGCTTGACTTTTAACACATATACATATACATATACATATACATATACATAATATACATATACATATACACATATACATATACATATACATATACATATACATATACATATACATATACATATACATATACATATACATATACATATACATATACATATACATATACATATACATATACATATACATATACATATACATATACATATACATATACATATACATATACATATACATATACATATACATATACATATACATATACATATACATATACATATACATATACATATACATATACATATACATATACATATACATATACATATACATATACATATACATATACATATACATATACATTGTTGATAGTATACGAGAAGAAGCAAGTACGGACACACATGCAGATCTAGCACTAAGGCAACCCTTCATTTTTTTTCAAAACCCTTACATCATTTTTAAGTGATTCTCATCACTAAAAAACCCTTGTAAATATCATTTCACCTTTTTGTAGCTCCATTTTGTACAAGCCGAGGAGTCCTCGAGCTTGGGGAGCCTTAGAAGTAGTTGCCTGCCAATTTTCATAATTTTTAGATCTCGTTTGAGCCCTCAAATAAGCCCTAGAACCTAATTTTTAACTAGGCCGGACACTAGGTCTGGACAAGGCCAAAGCTAGTCAAAAACTATAAATAGAGCTAGAGAGCTCATTTTTGGGCTAGCTTCTTGTAGTCTTGAGCTTGTATGAGAACTTGGTTGCAATAGAAGTGATTCCATTGTCTTACTCTCTTTGTTCTTGCCGTGTGTGCGCGTGTGCGTGTATGTGTGTGCATGCTTGTGTGCTTCTCACTCACGCACTTGTGCTTCCACTTGCTCGTGGTCTTCATACCATCCTCACGTCTTCCCGGATTGACATTAAAGGAGGTGCTACTCATCACTGAGCTACACCAAATTTTGGCGCCATTGCCGGGGATCGAGCTTTGAGGACGAGCGTGTGATGGTAAGACGTAGAGAGGACGCGTTGGAATGGTAAGTAGTAGGTAAATTTCTGATTTTTCTCCATCTCCATCTTCATCTTCACCTCCTTCTCCATCTCCACCTCCACCTCCTTCTCCACTACATATTCCCTCTTCCTCATCATTCCCTCATTTGTTGTGTGCGAGTTGGAGAGAGAGCGAGTGTGTGTGCTTGTCTTTGTGTGTTTTTTGCATGTTTCTTGCAGGTGGCAGCTCCATCATCATCTCCAGCAAGCTCAGCAGGTACAAAAATTGTCTGCACAGTCCCCGAGGCGTTGAGCTCGAGCTATCGCGACACTCCAAAAATTTCACCCAATCACGATTCTGAGTGCACCACGACACTGCGCAGACCTAGAGCTCCTAGGATCACTAGACAGAACAGAAAAATTCACCATATCACGAGCTATCGCGACACCCCGACCTATCGCGACACCTCACGAGCTATCGCGACACCCCGACCTATCGCGACACTTCACGAGCTATCGCGACACTTCGACCTATCGCGACACCTCACGACCTATCGCGACACCTCACGACCTATCGCGACACCTCACGAGCTATCGCGACACCCCGACCTATCGCGATACACGGCCTTTAACGCATGAAAATTTAGGGTTATTTTTTGAGTGATTGGAAGGGTAGTTGAGCTTAATTTTAGGCACCTTGGTGTAACTTTAGAACCTTGGAAGTGGGCAAAAGACCTAGAAACCAGAGAGGGATCTCGTGAACCCTGAGAGCCTGTTTTGACCCTTTAGTGCCTGAATGGTCATAACTTGACCATACGAACTCCGATTGATGAGATTTTGGTCTCGTTGGTGGAACTAAGTTTTAGAACATGCATTTTTAAGTTGACCTTTAGGTGGAACTAAGTGGTCCTCAGATTCAGGGGGTACAGTGAGTTACTCCAGGGGGACTAAAATTATTGAAGTGTGTCTTTCAATTACTTGTGGCAATAGAGCTATACTAACAGGTGAGCTTTTGCAGGAACTTTGTGTGCGCTCAAGGCAATCCAAAGCAAGCTAGCAAGGGTGAGTACCAAGCTTGGGAGAAGGCTTCCTGGGCTTGTGTAGCAGTCTGGTCAACCAGCTAATTGAGGTTGGAAGATCTCTCAACCCTCCTTTGTCAATTCCTAGCCTAGGCTAAGTACGACTTAGGTGTGGTAATTAATTAGGGCAACATTAGGCACGAATCAAGTCCAAGAGTATTAATCAACAAAGTGCAAGAAGTAAATAGGTCTTAAGTGCGACAACCCTAAGGGACAAAAGATAAACGGGAATCGATCACTTATCAAGTGCGGAAATTCACTTAAGTACTCCTGACGACGCAATTTGCTAAGTCTATTTGCCATAAACATAATATTCAACTAAAAAGAACAAAGTGATTGGTACAAAATCAACCTGCAACGAGAGTGTGCTTGGGTTCCAGGGGGTAAATAAATCAGGCATATGAACCTTAGATCAGGCAGACACTTAGGCCGAGACAGACAAAGCCTCAGATCTTCTGAAGCTAGTGTCAATCACACTGCCAGGTCTTGGGCCCAGCAGTTGAGTGATTACCCATACACTCCCAGATCAGAAACAAGTGATTTTGAGATGTCCTATCACATGGAGAGACCAGTAGGTAGTTCAGGGTTGGCTTATCTAGAAAAGCCAGAAGGGCCTTATAAGACTCAATTGGAATATATCAGGACGAATCGTCTAGGTGCTCGCATCTACGAAGACGGACTGAGAAGATCGGTGGTCCAGATTAAGAACCCCGATCAACCCCATGGATTAGACCACCCGGTAGTCAAGTTTGAGAATGGAGCCTACCTAGATAAAGAAGGGACTATATATGTAGTCACCACTCTTCCTGATAGAACTGATGAGTTTGGAAATGTGATTGCGGAGACCGACATGGGTGATATAGAGCAAGGGAACTTAGAGAGAGAGCCAAGAACTCCCCGTGGTAAATCTGTCTTGACCAGAATCATGACTCCAGAGTGGATTCCACAGGATAATAAGAGCATAGATCTGCTTTTAAACCGAGAAACCGATGAGGCTTTCTGGAGATATAAATCTTCTCAACCTCAGGAAGTGAGTGCCCTCACAATCTATGAGTTTAAAGACCCTGATAGCCCAGGCCAAGTAACCTACCTAGACAATGCATCAGAGAGAATCTTCGTGGTCACTGAGCATGGCAGACATGCCTACACTTGGAAGGGTGAATTTGTTTTTCCCCAACCAAGGTCTAATGTGTCCTTTGGTCACCAAGGAGCTGGGACCTCCCAAGCTCATGGGGCTCAAAGAGATAGAAGTAGAGACAAACCTGAGGTAAGTTTTGCCAACTCCCTGGGAAGAGAAAGAATGGGAACAGAAAGGAATAGAGTGGAACCTGAGAGACATAGAACCCCATGGAATCAAAGGAATATTGATGATCTTCCTTTGCCAAGGCCGAGAGAACACACTAGGACCCTGCGACCAACTCAACTGGTGAAGTCCATGAAGAATTATTTCGATGGCACGGGAGACCCTTATGACCATGTGGCAGAATTTCGGCAAGTATTGAAAGCTGAACAGGTAGAGGACCTATTCACACAATATAATGCTTTCGGTCTAACTCTTAGGAACACTGCCCTTACGTGGTTTCAACCACTAAATGAGAGGCATTTCAGAAACATAGACCAGCTCTTAGAGGCATTTATTGTTGAGTTTTCTAAGAGTGGGATCAGGCATAACACCTCCTCACTAATTCACAGCTTCAAACAAACACCCCAAGAGACGGTCAGACTAGCTGGAAGAAGATTTAGACAGTACCTGGAGAGATGCCCAATGCCGGAGTTACCCACACCAGCCAAACAAGTGGCCTTGTTCCTAGATGGATTATTGAGCACTAAGCTCAGGTCATATGTGTACCTGAAGGACCCCAGAACGATAGAAGAGTGCGTGCGCATGTGCATAGACATTGAGGACAATCTAGGTGAGGAATTAGAACTATCAAAAATCTATAAGGATTCGGATAGCTCTAGTAACATGACATCTGGTCAATCCACATCCATCGAGGAACTTGCAGAGAAGGTAGCCCAAAAACTAGGTGTCTCTAGCAAGCAAATTCCGAGATTTGCCCCAGTTAAGCGGTGTTACAATTGTGGCGGTGAACATATGGCAAGTGTATGCCCCATTATGGCCCAACCCCAGGCGAATCTTAGTAGCCAGTACTGCACCATAGAGCGCAGGTACACCAACCACACTGCACAAGACTGCCCATACAACAAACAAACTGTTAGGCCCAATTATCCTCAGCCATATCCACAACATGGTAGATACCAGAATCGGTACCCATCACCACAATACAACAGACCACAGCAAACTTATCAGCCACCTTATCAAGGGCAGCAGAGACCTCAACCAGTCCTAGTGCAGCAACCCCCTGCTCCAACCAATGTGATCCCAGTGAAATATGCATCTACTGAAGAAAATCCGAATAGAGCCATAGTCCCAGTCACCCCATTGCTATCAGACAGTGATCCAAGTGACCATAGTTTTGACTCCACACATATTGATAGCCCACAGGCTTACTACATGCAGTCACCCGAGCATAACGAGTCATACTATTATGAGGACCCAAATGAAAATAGTGGGGAACCTGAGTATTCTAATGTTATGTACACAAACCCGAACTCTAGACCTCAACCTAGGCAGGTACGACCCCCATTTCCTAGAGGACCATGCTTCAGATGTCAGGGAGATCACCTTATACGTGATTGTCCACTGCCTGTCCCTACACAACCTCAACCAGTAACCATTCAGGGTTTTTGTCAAGACTGCGGGAAAGAACATCTCCTACGAGATTGCCCGAAGAACCCTAATAACATGCCTAAAATCACTCCTATCAATGTTGTTGGGTTAGTTGTAGACTCCATAGGGAGTGTGACTTCCACTGCACCTGTGCAGGTGATCACAAGAGCCCAGGCACTTCAACAACACCAAGGTGTTGGTCAGGAAAAGAGCCCCGAGGTGAGTGAAACAGAGAGCATAACCAAAAAGAGGACTAGAGCCTGGAAGGATAGTCGTGAAAGAATGAAGAGGCAATGGGCAAAAAAGATAAACGAACTTGAAGAAAGCTTGAGAGAAACCAAGGCAAAAATCATAGAGATCACATCTCAACCGCACTCCCTCACACTTCCACCACTACCATCCCCATCACCCTCCATTCCTCCACCCTCTAATACACCCCACGTAACCCACCCACCACCCCGAGTAGGATCAGTATTAGCTGACCCCACTCCTGAAGGCTTGGACATGATGTTCAAGGCCTACCAGGCTCGACTTCAAGAAGGGC
The DNA here is from genome assembly GCA_020310875.1 of Ceratopteris richardii. Taxonomy (NCBI): domain Eukaryota; kingdom Viridiplantae; phylum Streptophyta; class Polypodiopsida; order Polypodiales; family Pteridaceae; genus Ceratopteris; species Ceratopteris richardii. Next base: position 47,652,565 of record CM035412.1, on the reverse strand, counting down.
CAACAGCTGCAAACCTAGACAAGAGTTACCCTAGAGCAGATTTAGAGATTGAACGGATGAAAATGTGCATGAAAATGGTAGAACAAGCTCAAGCTATACTTGAGACTAGTCAAAAGTTCAATTAGACAAACTCTGTCAAGCCGGATTTGCATTTCCAAGGCTTACTAGAAAGATTAGAGCAGTTGGTAAACAAATCACAAGTTTCTTTACCTCCACAGGCTCAACCAGTTGTTGGAAGAGGAAGCTCGCCACCAAAGGGAGCTTATGTTCCTCATTCCACGGATGTTGGAATACCTCCTTCAATTCAACAGTACTCTCAAGAGTTCTTGCGGGAAATACAAGAAGAGAAATGGGCCAAGGAGAAGGGTGATTCCCCTCCTATTCCTGAGATTGATGATCTTCATGATCAATTTCCCCAAGACATTCCGTCTATCTATGGAGATCAAACAGAGCAACAAGAGGATGAGAGATTAGATTTTGAATCTAATTCTTTACAAGAGTTGCCTCATTTCACAGGCCCATGGGAATCTGAATCTCTCGAGATCAGAGCTCCCACAATATTGGTGAGAAATGAAGACTCAGTGATTCCCAGGAACACTGATGTTCTGAAGAACACTAAGGTTCAGTGTCATCTCACTGTAGAGGAGCTCCTCAAGGCAAAACCGGAACTCTGGAATCATGTGAAGGATCAGGTTCCAGAACTTGAATCCAATACACCAAAAGTAGGCTCTAAGCAAAAAGTACCAGAGATACCTCTCGACAAGATAGGAGACATGAGCGAAGGTGAAGAAGGTAACACTTATCTCCCGATCACCTATCAAGGTTACACAACCAAAGTAATTGTGGATTCGGGTGCTGGTGTTGCTATTGCGACCACTTCCTTGTGGAAGCGATGGGGCAAACCCACCTTAAGACCAACGAGAATGAAACTTCAAATGGCAGATGGTCATTTTGAAAGACCTCTCGGATTGCTTGAAGGGATAACTCTAACCACTTGTGGTGTAGAGTTTGAACATACGTTTGCTATATGTGACTTTGAGAAGAATAATGTTTACGAGATGATCCTAGGAAGACCTTTCCTACGATAATTGCAAATAGTACAGGATTGGGGAACCAACTCCTTGTACTTACAGCACTTAGGGGTCACCACCAAGGTCAATCTGAAGGATTACACCTTCAGAGATGTACCACCCCTACAGTGGAATCCTATCCACAAAGCGAAAGAAGATTCTATCTCCGTGCATTCTGGAAGTTCACCTGAACCATCCTCGCTGCATGAAGATACTCACTTGTGGATGTGCAAGGTCGCTGAGGAAGAGGAAAAGCGCCTAAAAGCGAGAGAAGAAGGAACTCCCCCAGGAGATAGACCAATAAAAGACCCAGCCTATACACCAATGATATTTCCAGATGAGGAATTTGAGCCTCATGGTTGGGCAGAAATCTTAGCTACCATGGACATTGCAGTCAATGAGGAACAATGGACACCCCATTGTGATGAGGAGGGTTATGATATTTCAGTGTTCATGTGTCAGCCCTTGTTGGAAGAGTGTGATCCTAGTGAGTTCATAGAAGAAGAAGAGAATGACGATGATCTAGAATCCATTGTGATGGATACGTACTTTGACTCAGAGGAACACTACTTAGAAGACATAGGAGTGTTAACCCAAAAAGAAGAAGAACCCCTTGCGAGTATTAAAACAATAAATTCAAAGAAAGGAAGCGAAGGAGGTCAAAAGAAAAAGAAAAGGAAAGCAGGGAAACAAGAAGAGGAAGAATCATTGTTTGAAGTACCAGAAAATTTCAAGAAATATGAAGTGGAAGACCGAAAAATTTTGGTACGAATGCCTAAGAGAGAGGCCATTATAGGAGAAGCATATGAAAATAAAGAAAAGACCAAAAAAATTGTAGTGACCATTGAAGGGAACGAAGAGCGATGTACGTACATAGGAGACGACCTAAGTGTAGAAGAAGAAGCAGAGCTTGTAGCTCTATTAAGGGAATATAGGGATGTGTTCGCATGGCACTATAGAGAATTGAAAGGAGTAGATCCAGAGATTTGCTCTCATACGATTCCGATGACCGCTGATGCCAAGCCCACCAAACAAAAGCCCTACACATATAATGACAATTATGCAGCCAAAATAAAAGAGGAAATTGACAGGCTGATTGAAGCTGGATTCATCTATGAGATTGAGCACACTGAATGGGTGTCCCCCATTGTAGTGGTGCCCAAGAAGAATGGGAAATTGCGAGTGTGCATTAACCTTAAAAAAGTTAATGCCGCTACGATTCGAGATAGTTATCCACTTCCAATCACCGAACATCTATTGGAGCGTGTTGCAGGCAAGGAAGTTTACAGCTTCCTTGATGGATTTTCAGGTTACAACCAAGTAGCCATTGCCCCCGAAGATCAACACAAAACGGCCTTTGCCACAGAATGGGGAATCTTTGCATTTCGTGTGATGCCATTTGGGCTCACCAATGCACCTGCAACATTCCAAAGACTCATGTGTCATGTCTTCAAAGAGTTCTTGCGAAAGAGCTTAGAAGTATATGTGGATGATTTGTGCGCTCATTCCCAAGAGAGAAGTTACCACATCCCTGAGCTCAGGCAAATCTTCAACAAGTGTAGAGATTATCGAGTGTGTCTGAATCCAGAGAAGTGTGTGTTTATGGTACGACAAGGTAAGATCTTAGGTCACATTGTTTCTAAGAATGGAATATCAACAGATGAAGACAAGGTAAGAGCAATAGCAGAATTGCCCAGACCAAGGAATGTTAAAGAGGTACAAGCCTTTATGGGCCATTGTGGATATTACCGTAGGTTTATCCACATGTATGCCATCATAGCTAAACCTCTTTACGGGTTGTTAACAAATTTTGAGTGGAGTGAGGAATGCGAGACTTCCTTCAACGAGCTGAAGAGACGTTTGTGCACAGCACCAATATTGACTACTCCGGATTGGAGCAAACCCTTTCATGTCCATGTAGATGCCTCCAATCATGCAATAGGATGTGTGCTAGCACAACCCACAGGTGAAGGAAACCTAGATTTGCCTATAGCATATGCTAGTAGGCAATTAAATGCAGCTGAACGAAATTATACCACAACGGAGAGGGAAGGCCTAGGTATGGTATATGCTGTGAAGAAGTTTAGACACTATCTATTGGCCAATAAGTTCAAGTTTTTCACTGATCATCAAGCTTTACTATATTTGGTCAATAAACCTTGCAATACAGGCCGCTTAGTAAGATGGTTCCTCTTACTAATGGAATACGACTTTGAAGTTGTTGTCAGGAAAGGTAGAACCCATCTTAGGGCTGACCATCTTTCTCGCATCACTTCAGGAGAGCCACCGCAAGGAGTGTCTGATGAATGGCCCGATGCTTATCTGTTCAATTTAGAAGTTGTTCCTAAATGGGCAAATAAGTTGGTACCAGTCCTAACCTTCGGGCCTGTAAATAAGAATGTGAAAACAAGCAAAGAGGAAATTGTAAAATCACTAAAGTATCAAATATTGGCCGGAAGTATGTACAAGCAAGATGCCAAGGGCGTATTAGCTTGTTGCGTCGAGGACGATGAACATACTAGTTGGTTGCAACAAGCCCATGAGGGATTGCTAGGAAATCACTACTCTAAACAACGAACATTGCAGAATCTAAGACGCTTAGGAGTGTATTGGCCTAGATGGACAAAGAAATACAAGAGTGGATCCAGAGTTGTCCAGGGTGCCAGGAGAGACCCCCAGTGGAGCATGCCACTCTTTATCATGTGTCATTAATCCCAGATTGGAGTGCTCCGTTGGTCGAGTTCATGAGATCGGGAACATTACCCAATCAGGCTAGTCTTGCAAGAAAACGGAGCATGGAGCAAGAGGCGCAAGACTATGCCTTAGTTGGAGACAACCTATATCGAAGAGGCAAGGATGGTTACCTAAGACTGTGCGTTCATGAATCAGACTACTTGAAAGTCTTAGAAACGGCACACAGCGGTGTTGCAGGTGGACACTTTGGGCCTGACAGAGTAATTAAGACCATTCTATTCTCGGGACTTTGGTGGCCCACTCTTCATATGGATGCACATGCTTATGTGAAGAGTTGCGACACATGCCAACGTGCCCAATATCCGATAAGAAAAGATGAAATGCCCTTAAGGCCAATGATGGGAGGACGTGCATTTTCAAAGTGGGGTATAGACTTTGTAGGTCCCATCAACCCCCCAGCTAGAAACTCCCATGCAGAATACATTATTGTATCCACAGATTACCTTACAAAGTGGGTGGAAGTAAAAGCCACGACGAAGAATGATGCTCAAACGACGGCTAAATTCTTATTCGAAAATGTGTTCACTAGATATGGATTACCAATAGAGTTGGTTAGTGATAGAGGTACGCACTTCTTGAATGAGGTCATTGAAAATCTCCTTCAAGAATTCATGGTGATACATAAGAAGTCTGCACCCTATCACCCACAAGCTAACGGACAAGCCGAGAGCACGAATAAGATCCTGTGTAACGTATTGACGAAACTTGTAAATAATAAACGCCCTGATTGGGACAAACAACTTCATCATGCTGTTTGGGCATACCGAGTTGCCTACAAAACGGTACTCAATGCCACCCCATTTCAGATGGTCTTCGGACAGAATGCGGTGCTACCATTATATTTCCTAATCCCAGCTTTAAGAGTAGCACAAGAGCATGAATGGAATGGACATGAGTTGTCCTCTAGGATCTTTGATCTAGAATGTTTAGGTGAGACGAGGCTACGAGCAGCAGCAGGCATCTATGCTGCAAAGAAACGGCAAAAGGCATACTTTGATGCCCATGTGAAGGATAAGGGCTTGAAAGCAAGAGATCTAGTTTTAGTTTACACACTGAAACAACACGCAAGAAAGCTAGAAAAGAGAGGCTACGGACCTATGATCATCAATAGGATTTCCACGAGTGGGGCAGTACAACTAGCCACCTTAGAGGGGGATGTTCTCCCAAACTATATTAGCGGATGCAGAGTCAAGCTGTATCAGGAACCCCTCACGGAGGAAATGCTAAGCCGACTTAATACTGCTAAGCAACGTAAAGAGGAGGAAAAACGAATTCGAGAAGAAGCACAGGCAGAGGCCTTAGAGCGTATCAGACGAATGAAGTTGAGGAGACAAGGGAGGGATCCGCCTGTGACTGACATTCAAGAGTCTCCAGGCTATCACATAGCCATGTGTGAGGCTTCGGGTGAACGTACCCATAAGATAGTGGACCGACGACCTTTTGTGACCCTAGAAATAGGACAAAGAAACAGTACAACAAGCGTGAGGGCTTTAATTGATTCAGGAGCAGCCACAAGTGCAGTTCGGCTTTCTTATTGCCAGCAGCTGCAATTGGAGGTAAAACCCCTAGAGGCATATCTGATAGGATTAGGAGGTGTTGAAACCCCTTGCATGGGAGAGGTGGATCTTCCCCTCTACATACAAGAGGTCCTCATGCCAGCAAAAGTGCTAGTGTGTGAAGACGAGGATCTGACCGAACCTCTTGTCTTAGGCCAAGACTGGATCTATGATCACGCAGTCAACCTCAACCTAAGAAGTGGACTTCTTCAGGCTTGGGTAGGCCAAAGCCGTCTCACGATTGAATTAGAAAATCAAGCACTCAAACCAATAGAACAGGCACCAACTCCTGGTCCCTCTAGGAATCCACATGAAGATAACAATGTTGTGCTTGTCCAAACTTCTATGGTGCAGAGGAATGTCAATCTTACTGAAGGTTCAGGAGCCAATAAGGAGTTCCTAACTGATCCAAAGAAGATTCTAAACGAGCAGACCGAACATCACTCTACACGAAGGAGGCTGCTGATCAAGAGGCAGGAGCGCCAACCCGTGCAACACAGAGCACCTCGGGGCGCGAAGCAGATCTGGATACGCAAGGATGGAAAACCCACAACTCTAATAGCAGACTCTCAAGAAGACAAGAAACGAGCCTCACCGTCAAGGAACGAAGTGAAGAAGCCCCCTAGGATAACCCAAAGGCATACCATTTCTATTTGGGTCCCTAAGTGGTCAATGAAGGCTACCCCTAATGCTAGACAGATATGGGTGCCCAAGGCTTGCTTACAAGCCCAAATTACTTCACCTTCAGGCACTAGGATGAAGCAACTTTCACAAGCACTCGTGGCCAACAACTCAGAAAATGAAAAGATACCTACACCTCTCACTATCCCCACTTCCATCAACCCTAGGAATGTCTGGAAATGGGTACCCAAAAGGTCCCAAATACATCACACTCTCATACAGAAATCTTCACCTGTCTTTAGCTCTAAGAGCTACGACTCCTCTATCAAAGTGTGGAGAATTAAACTGTGTACTAAACCCCTTGACCCTATTCGGTAAATCCGTCCACACTAACACAGGAGCATTCCGAGCCCATTGCATAACCAAAGTATGCATCTAGGATGACATTGACCTTTAATCACCACTCACACCTATCACAAACACTTCACCACTAACCACTGACCTCCAGGATTGTCATGTTAGTATTGTGAAGGGAACACCATTACATCTTGTTTCCTATGCAACACTAATGTGCCTTTCGTCTTCCAGCAGATAAGCAACCTACTCTCATGGCAACAGCGGCAGGGACAAGCTCTCAAGCAGGATCTGGTGCTCCAATCAATTGGGATGCCATGCCGGTGGAGGCCCCACCAACAGCCCGGCCTGAGGAGTTCGTGAATGTGCGGAGGATTCCTATTCCAGATCCACCAAATGGCCTAACCGAAAGAGTAAAGGGGCATTCTCACTGGTTCAATGAGATGCCAGGAGATTTGGGAGACGCGGATCACATCTGGGAATCCAAGATGGAATGTGGAGGAGTGTGGTGGACCTTCCAATTCTTCTCACGAGAATTTGAAGCATTGCAAAATGCAGCTCCACTTCAAGATATTTGGCAAAAAGCAGGATTACAAACTTATTTCAGTGCAGCTCTGCCTAAACCAGACTTCCTCAGGTGCTACTACTTAATTGCTACGCTGAAGTCGACAGGGGATAAGGATCATTCCGGCACATTCTGGGTGCCCTCCTTGTCCAATCTGGAGGAAATGAGGAAGTTCGAATTGAATGTGACTTTAATCAGGGAAGCACTTCAGATGTATGGCACGCATGTACCTTCTGACCGCGACCCCTTGATACCGGAGTCGATGAAAAGCAATAGAATCAAGAAACTAAAAGAAATGTGCGCCCTCACCCCCAACATCGCCATACCTCTGCGGATGTGCCTCCAGCACTTCGCATTTCCCGCTCAGGACCGTTTCACTCAGCCTCACAAGAAGATATGGTACGGGCTATATTTGGCAGAGACCGGAAGCTTGCCCATTAAGATGCCGGTGTGGATCTTAGATCAAGTGTATGAGGCAGGCAAGCGGGGAGTGAGGAAGCCCACTTTACATGGTTGTTGTGCGCTGACAAGAATCATCTACAGATGTCTTGCATATGATGTGCCAGTTGCCCGAGCCCTAAAGTATGCACACCTGGAGCTGTTCAAAGGGCGGAAGTTAGGGAGTCAGCCTGCAAAACGAATGCGTGGATCACTCTCCCAAGTAACGATCCCTCAAGAAGCCACGACTGAGGCTTCTCCCCGACCAGAAGCTCAAGTCACACCTTTCACGATCCATCTTCAAGGAGTTCAAGCTAGAGAGGTGGTACAACCCGTTCCATCCGCCCCTCCACTACCTACCGATGCAGAGTTTGCATCTATGGCCACCTTCACAGAAGATCCAAATTTCGATTTTGAAAGATTCCTGCAGACGGTCCCCCTATCCGACAGTGAAGATTCCCTTGACAATGTGGGTCCGGGTGCATCAGCCCAAAGAGAACAGCCACGGGGCGAGACGAGCAGAGTACATGGGGAAGAAGTGGCACAACATCCTCATGACCCAAACACACAAGTGCAGGAAGACGCACACAGAAATGACCCGGAAGACAGTGAAGAGGAGGTCCCTGCCTACACAGCACAACTCAGACGGCTGTACAAGACAATCAAGCAGGTACAGAGAAGACATAAGATGACAGAAGAGGCGAATAGAGCTCTAGTGAACCAGATGCTTCAAGCCGAGAATGTTGACTCCAACTTTGTGGAATCATTGAATTTATTGGCAGAGACATGTGGGATCGGGGAGGCATTGAGGACAATGGTCTATCAGGAAAACCCTGTCTATGATCAACGAAGGATTGATACACGACCACGACGCGGGAAAATGATTCAAATGGAAACCTCTACCGCCTTGCCTACTATAATTTCAGAAGATGTTCACATGACGAGCCCGAGTCCCACCGACGAACATGAGGTAATTACACACGTACCATCTCCACAGCCACCTTCCATCCATCCTTCAGAACCCCTCTCCACTATTCCTCCTGAACAACCGATATCCACCCATCACGAAACCATTGTACACACCTCCGTTTTTACATCCTTCCCTTTACCCACGTCCCACACTTCCACCCAAATTTTTGAACCTCACACCGGTCATCCGGCCACCGCTCAAACCATAATAGGTCACCCTTCCTATCTCCCCACCCTTGGACAACCACTTGCCAATAGCCAGACCTCATCCCATCCTTTTCCATTCACCCACACCCAAACCCTATCCACCACTCCCCTAGCAACGGCCTCACACTCAGCCCAAGTCACACAACCCTCATTCTAGACAAACCTTGTAAATATACTCCAACAGGTGGATAATTATAATAAAAAGTCCCTTTCCCAACCCCACTCCCCCACATTCACTGCTACCACTATCACGCCACCCACCATTCCTGTATTCACAGTGCACGAATCACACACTCTCACGTCCGATCCCATGGACATCTCACCATCCACAGGATCTCCCACCACCACTGCTATTCCAACATCACCCCGTATCATTTCACTCACGTCGCCATTTCCAAGCACTGTAGGCACAACATCCACTTTTCCCTTTCCCATCCCCCGATCCCTTGCATCTTCCACCTTTACCCCTGCACCCACTTCATTTAGTCATGCACTCAACACCATGCTCGAGGCTGCCGCCCAACTTAAACAGGAATACAGGTTACTAGAAGAAAACAATAAAGAACTCTGTACTTTGTCAGCCCATCTCCAGGCACGAGTCACGGCCATGGAGTTATCTAATACAGAACTACAGCAGGAGGTGACTACCCTTCAACAACATCAGGTGGAGCTCGAATCCACACATGCAGAGAAGAGTAGGGTAACTGAAGAACAACTTAGAGATCAACTAGCCCGTAACGCTAGACTACAACGAAACATGGCTCTACTCCGACGCCATTTAGCGGCTGCTCAAGAAGAAAATAAAAGACTACAACAACAAAATCAAGACAACCTCGAAGCAGCTATGGAAAATACTCCAGGGGCACCCATTGACCCGACTAAGTTCCAAGCCATCCCCTCGGAGAATATACAACAAATATTAGAGACCTATGCCACTCTCCTGGAGGCTCATGATCAGCTTGCTGACCAAGTCAAAGACCTACAGAAAGCCCAAGTGCCTGCACCACACCAACAAGAACACAAGGAGATGGCCAACGCTGCAACCTCACCAGAGCCGGAATTATCAGTAGCCAGTGAAGTACTAGAGCTACGTCAGCAGGTGGCCGAGTTAAAAATCAAGTTGTTACAATATGAACGACCTCCTTCCCCACCTGAGCAACCCATGGAAGAAGAAGCAGTTATTATTCCAGTGGAGGAAGCATATGAAGAGAACTATGAGCCTCAACCTTTTCCAGGAGGCACAATCACTGAGGAGGGACAGGACACTTATGAGGAACCCCCATCGGCATGGATGAAACAGGTAGAAGAAATGGGGCAGACTCATGAAGAACGTATCTCCTACCAGATGTTGGCCATGAAGACCATTGAAGAGACCATACTTCAATCAGAATACTTCAGACATCTGGCCCCTAGAAGACTAATAACCAGCTCAGAATTACAATACAAGCCATACTTTGTACTGTTGGCAGACTACAACGCCGAGATCAAACGTAAGACCAACAAGTACCCAAGTTTCGCAACGCAATTTGAACCTGAGGACATTCCAGAGGAGGCGCGCAAAGGGAGAATACATCAACCCATCTGGAGGCAAAAGCTATTGGAGACCTATCCCGAGATGTTACGAACATGGGACCACGCACCCATGCATTTAAAGTATAACAATTGCTATGGACCAGTACAACGGAGAAGGACATGGAAGTCATTTGCAATCAAAGTCAAGAACAATGCCAATTGCAAAGAATGGCTCAATTACCCTGCCATTGCACCCCCCAACGGCACGCCTACGGTAGCCTACATGATGGCTACCATCAGACATTGGCTTCCCCGCCTCCACCCTATGCCAGATGTGGCTGCCCAGATGATGCTCAAGATCTTCGATATGATGCAGGTTGTGCTCAAAACTTTCCGAAATGTCTGTCATATTCAACCTCCGATTCCCGGGTTTGTGAATGGTAATTATGACCTGCTATATGATATGAGCACCACCCCGAGCATACGAGTTGCTTATGCATGGCACGCACGCATCAGATATCTCCCTGCCTGCTACAAGCAAACTTTCGATGAAATGTTCACCATGGGTTTCTGGGAAGCACACTCAGAGGTGTTCGCGCCACGGCCCACCCATTTGTTACACCTCTTTGCATGCGAACAAACGATGCACGCAGAACTCTACACAACGCCACAGCCAGACATACCGGGCCCAGTCAATTGGGAGACCCTCCAGAGAGACTTGGTTCGGGGACTACGCATCAAGGAACAAGAAGTGGCAACCGACCTCTTGCAAGAGTACATTGATCAAACGGTGGAGCAGAGGTCTGTCAGAGGTGACAGACGCTAGGGGGGGGAGAGTGTTGACAGTATACGGGAAGAAGCAAGTACGGACACACATGCAGATCTAGCACTAAGGCAACCCTTCATTTTTTTTCAAACCCCTTACATCATTTTTAAGTGATTCTCATCACTAAAAAACCCTTGTAAATATCATTTCACCTTTTTGTAGCTCCATTTTGTACAAGCCGAGGAGTCCTCGAGCTTGGGGAGCCTTAGAAGTAGTTGCCTGCCAATTTTCATAATTTTTAGATCTCGTTTGAGCCCTCAAATAAGCCCTGGAACCTAATTTTTAACTAGGCCGGACACTAGGTCTGGACAGGGCCAAAGCTAGTCAAAAACTATAAATAGAGCTAGAGAGCTCATTTTTGGGCTAGCTTCTTGTAGTCTTGAGCTTGTATGAGAACTTGGTTGCAATAGAAGTGATTCCATTGTCTTACTCTCTTTGTTCTTGCCGTGTGTGCGCGTGTGCGTGTATGTGTGTGCATGCTTGTGTGCTTCTCACTCACGCACTTGTGCTTCCACTTCCTCGTGGTCTTCATACCATCCTCACGTCTTCCCGGATTGACATTAAAGGAGGTGCTACTCATCACTGAGCTACACTACATATACATATACATATACATATACATATACATATACATATACATATACATATACATATGCATAAACGTATATGTATGCATATACGTATACGTATACATATACGTATACGTATAAATATACTTATCCTTATACATATACATATGCATATACATATACATATGCATATACATATACATATGCATATACATATACATATACATATACATATACATATACATATACATATACATATACATATACATATACATATACATATACATATACATATACATATACATATACATATACATATACATATACATATACATATGTGAAGAGATGGATAGGTATGTGCTTGAAGATGAAGAGGTGTTGCAAAATCCTTGATCTACACTAGCCAATTGAACTCCAAGAGTATATGGTGGACCCTATGTACCTTGGAGGATCACTATTAAAAAGATAGATTATAACAGATAAGTTGGAGTTAGCTCAGAGGTGAAAAACTTGCTATTTCAGTTCATACACCTGTCCACTGTTTTGCATAATTCTCTGAGCACAGTAGTAATTAGCTTAATTCCTCTTGGGGAAGTCTAGTTAACTTAAAGAGCTAACTTTCAAGAGTAATCGCATCAAAAATAATGAACCACACAGTGAGAATGAGTTTTAACAAATGATGACATCATCCCGATTTTCATGGGCTGCTACAGTTTGAGACCAGTGAGCAGGAAAATGAACATAACTCAACATTTAGGAATCCAATAATTATGAAAATTTGTATGCTTATACTAGAGAGTAAGTTAAATCCAACAAGATTTAAATCATTGAATTTAAGTAAGTAACCACTGAGAAAGAGCTCTGACAAGGTGAGTGAAAAAATCGGGTACCTGATAGAGAAGTGAAGATGAACAGACACTGTTGACTTCAATTGAACATAACTGAAGATTGCAACATTCAAATGACATGCAAATTTGTGAGCATATAGCAGATATATAGAGCTAACTTTACTAAGTGAAATCACTGAAAATGATGCACCAAGCTCAGAGAAACAATCTATGCAATCTGACTGAGAAAACTGAGAGTAATAGCAGTGAGTAGTACACTTCACAAGAACATGGAAATATGAACCCAAATGATCATGAGAATGAAGTTATATTGCTTGTACAATACAATGGACTTATTGATACATATGTGTGCCTTGTAATCACACCTTGATATGGCATAAAGCTCAGCTCTTGGAGGTCTTCACATAGGTCTCTCTCTAACCACGACTAAAACTGCCATCTATTTATAGTTGAGTTTGGGAGGCTAACTTCCCTCAATCACTCTCCAATCAATCAATGATTGATTTAATTCTCTACCTACCACAAATCACGAATTCGTGGCTCCTCTTTCTGTTTTTGATCAAGTGGACTCAACCACTTAAGATTCTTTCACTTTTACATTAAGTAAACTCTTCAAATGTTACAAGAGGTAGTTCACAAGTGAACTTTGTGAAGAGAGATGGTGGATGCAATCCAAAGATGAGTAGGTGCTGCTACAACCAGCTTCACACCAGCCAACTAAGACTTCAGAGTTGATTAGTAGACCCTTTGAGCTTCCTAAATCCACCAAAATATCAGCCAAGTACTTTGGAACATGTATCCCAAAAGTTTAAGTCAAGACAGACTAGTTGCGAAATGACTAGCTCCCAAAACTTGCTATTTTTGGACATACACCTGCTGGAAAAAATGAACAGTGCTCTCAACCTGGTAGGAATTAGAAAAATTCCTTTTGGGCATAGCAAATAGACTTAGCAAGCTTCCCAATCCAAGTTAAAACACTTCAAATGATGGACTGAGCACTGAGAACAAGTTTCAACAATTTCTGGAACCTCCCCACAATTCTCGGGGCACTACAGAGATAGACCAGTAAGCAGTAAAATGAAGATATCTCCAAAAGTATTAATCCAATGACCTTGAAAATTTATAGTAGAAACTAGACAATGAGAGCTATCCAACGCACTTTAAAACACTGAAAAAGGTTCAGTAAAACTCGAGATATGACCTTCTGCAGTTACTGCTCTGAGTGAGTATAGCAGAGAACAAAACAGAGAAGTAGATGATAATAAATGTATAGATTCACATATGATTACAACCACATTGGCAATGAATCTTTGCACAATGGGAGTAGAATGATAGAGCTATGGAGTAAGCTCTTCAATCTCTACAAAATGACATCAAGTGGTCACGTACAAGGCTTGCTAATCACCTCTTCCTTCTTGCTCCTTTTATAGCTATTCTTGGAGGGAGTTTTGGATTCGAATTCGAATGGCTCCACCTAAAAGTGATCCCCAAAGTTAGGAGATATTCCCTCAGCTCCAAAATTCCTGATTTTAGGTAGATAGGGCCATGACTTTTCTTTTACATCATGGATGAGGTAAGCTATACTCTTCCTTTTTCTTTTTTTCAATTACAAGAGATAAAAATGAACTCTTTTACAAGAGGTGTTCACATGACTACTCACGTGACTTACAAAAGAGGATAATATCAAATATATCAAGCATGTAGGCTTGGGTAAAATGCACCAATAGCTCCCCCTCAAGCCGAACATGCTTGGCCTTCAAATAAGTCTTCAATTGTCCTTGATTTCCTGCAAGCCAATCATCAACTTGAATCTACTTAACTTCGTACCATCAAGAGCTTTCGTCAACATGTCTGCACATTGCATATCTCTAGAGACATAGGATAGTTGAATATCCTTGCTAAATAGCTTCTCCCTTACATAATGGTAGTGGACTTCAATATGCTTGGTTCTAGCATGGTATACCGGATTAGCTGCTAGATGTAGTGAGCTTGTGTTGTCACCAAAAATGTGAGGTGTTGAAGAATGAAGTCCAAGATCTGTGTACAAAGACTTTAACCACATGATTTCTTGAGTTTCATTAGCCAAACCTCTATATTCAGCTTCGGTGGAAGATAATGCCACGGTTGGTTGCTTCTTCGATGACCAAGAAATGATTTTTGAACCTGCAAATGATATATACCCTGATGTGCTTCTTCTATCATATTTAGATCCGGCCCAATCTGCATCTGAGTAGACCTTTAGCTCAATATCTGAAGTATATGAATAGAACAAACCTTCATTCATGGTCCCCTTTAGGTACTCGAGGACTCGCTTGGCCGCTTCCATATGTGGTCTTCTCGGCTTATGCATAAACTGACTCAATATGCTAACACTATAGCATATATCCACTCTTGTGAGTGTTGCATAGTTCAAACTTCCAACCAAGCTTTGATAGCTTGTGATGTCTTCAATTGGCTCTCCTTCATAAGCACTAAGCTTATGATTTTGCTCCATAGGTGTACCTGCACACTTGGTATTTTCCATCTTGAACTTGATGAGCATGTCATGGACATACTTCCTTTGTGTGGTGTATATACCTGAATCTGTGTAGATCAACTCCAATCCAAGAAAATAAGTGAGTGGTCTGAGGTCACTTATTTTGAACTCCTCCTTCATTTGAGCCTTTACTTGTTTGATTCCTTCAAGATCATTGCCTGTGATAATAATATCATCAACATACACACATAAATAGATCACTTCAGATCCATTCCTCTTTATGAACAAAGAGGTATCCGCCTTGCTAGCTTTGAATCCTTGGTCCTGCAAATAAGTCACCAATCTGAAATTCCAAGCTCTTGGAGCTTGCTTCAATCCATACAAAGCTTTCTTTAGTTTGCATACATAGTTAGGATGATGTGCATCCTCATATCCAGGAGGTTGTGCCATATACACTTCCTCAGAAATCCATCCATTCAAGAAAGCATTCTTTACATCAAGTTGATAAAGATTCCAATTTCTAGATGCAGCAAGACTAATGAGAACCCTAATTGTAGGCATTTTTGCAACAGGAGAGAAATTCTCCTCATAATCAATACCATGGGTTTGAGCAAACCCTTTAGCAACTAACCTTGCTTTGTGTCTATTTATACTTCCATCTGGATTCCTCTTGATTTTGTATATCCATCGGGATCCAATTATCTTCATAGATGGCTTGTTAGGTACAAGCTCCCAAGTGTCATTCTCCTTCAAGGCTTCCATTTCTTCATCCATTGCATCTCTCCAAGCTTTCTTGCTTTGTGCTTCTTCGAATGTGGTAGGTTCTTCATTGGTTGAATCCTTTGCAATGTAGATTGAGTGCTTGGTGACCAAAGAAGTATTATAACCAAACCTTTCTGGTTTCTTCTTCTTCTCCCTTGAAGACCTTCTAAGTGGTTGATGTGAGCTCTCCGGTCCATATGTAGCATCCTGCATCTTTGCTTTACCTTTGTTCTTCCATAGCTTTAGTCTTTCCAAGTCTTCTAGGTCAATCTCCGAATCACTTTCTTCAATCTGCTTTGGCTCCTTTGGTTGAAGTGATGGAAAGTCTTCATCCAAGTCATACGGCAGCTTCACTTTCCTGTCATCATCAAACCATGATTTGTTTTCATCAAAAATTACATCTCTACTCACAGAAAATCCTTTATTGGTTGGATTGTACAATCTATATCCTTTTTGGTTTTGGTCATAACCAATAAATACGCACTTCTCTGCCTTGGGATCCAATTTCCCTCTTACTTGAGAAGGAATGTGAGCATAGGCTAAGCATCCAAAGATTTTGCAATGCTCTAGACTAGGTCTTCTTCCATTCCACACTTCATATGGAGTGGTTCCATCTAGTGACTTAGATGGAAGTCTATTTATGAGATATGTGGCTGTCGACACAGCCTCTGCCCATAGGTAGTTCGGAAATCCCTTTTCGTTGAGCATGGACCTTGCAGCTTCGACAATAGCTCTGTTCCTCCTCTCTGCTACACCATTGAGTTTGGGTGTATACCTTGTAGTGACTTCCCTTTTAATGCCTCTTTCATACAAGAAGGCATCAAATTCAGAAGAGAAGTATTCTCCTCCACCATCTGATCTGAGTCTTTTCAAAGTCCTACCTGTTTGATTTTCAACAAGAGCAATATACTTCTTAAAGCAATTAAACACTTCATCCTTGTGCTTCATGAAAAACAGAATGGTCCACCTGCTACAATCATCTATGAAAGACACATAATATCTTGAGCCTGATATAGATGGCTCCTTACTTGGACCCCACACATCTGTGTGCACTAGATCCAAAGGATTTTGATACATATATCCTTTCTTATTGAAAGGTTGTCTATGAGCCTTGCCGAGTTGACAAGCTTCACACTTATAAATCATGTGTTGCCTTGTGATATTAGGCAAACCAAGTACACTTTGGTCCCTGCAAATCTGTTTGAGTGTCCTCTCACCAATGTGAGCAAGCCTTTTGTGCCATATCTCCAACTCTGTTAGAGTTTGAGATCCATAGCTAAACAAAGCTATGTTCTTTGTATCTTCCACTTCAAAAGTGAAAAGCCTTCCTGTCTTTTCTCCTTTGGTAATCCTTCGAAAGCCTTGCCTTGGGTCTTCAACATATGCTCCAAATCGGTTGAATCTAACCTGCAATCCTTTTTCAACAATCTGTCCAACACTTATTAAATTTTTGGTAATTGTAGGGACATACAAGACTTTGCTTAAGAGATTCATATTCCCATCTGATGTCTTCACATTACCTATCTTCTCCACTGAGTGCTTTGTATCATCTCCTGTCTGCACTTCATGCTTGTTATGAGGATCTTCCAAATCAGAAAGTAAAGCCACATTTCCTGCTACATGGTTCGAGCATCCCGAATCAATGTAAAATATGTGATCATCATCCTTACCCTTCTTCACTGATAGATTCATAATCAATAATGAATCTTCTTGACTTTGGTCCTCTGCATAGTTATTGTAATCTCTTCTTCCTCTATGGCCACTTTGATAGTTGTTGTTGTTGTTGTAATTGTTGTTGTAGTAGTTGTTGTTGTTGTAGCCTCCATTGTATCTACCTCTATTTGATCCATAGCCACCTCTATTGAATCCTCTTCCTCTTGAGTTCCTTGGATTCCTGAAACATTCTTCAGTAGTATGGTTGGATAAGCCACATATGTTGCAAGGTTGAGATGATTGGAATCTCCCCCTGCCTTGCTTTCCACCTCTGCCTCTTCCTCTAGCTCTTCCTCTACCTGCAAAGTTTTCTTGGAAAGAGCTTCCTTCATCTTCATTCTTCCTATTCTTTGACTTGTCCTTGACCTTAGCTTTATCAGAATATAAGGCAGAAGTTTGATTACCTCTTGAGGACTCACCACCTTTGCTAATCTTTGCTTCATGAGTGAAGAGTTGGCCCATGAGTGTGTTGAGGTCGGGTACATGCATATCCATGTATAAATCCATGGCTGTTGTGAATGACTCCCACTTGTCGTCTGCTTTGATTCCATTCATGATTTGTCTTATGATTTGCTCCTCTTCAATTACCTCTCCAATGCTTCCAAGTTGGTCGGAAATCTCCTTCATCTTTGTGGCATAATCAGTCACATTTTGCTTCAGGCTTTTCTTCATTGTTGTGAACTCCATCAACAATTGGTTCTTCCTTGCTCGAGTGTTGGAAGAGAAGAAAGAAGCAAGTGCATTCCAGGTCTCTCTTGATGTCTTGCATCCCTTGACATGAGGTAAAAGAAAATCAGAGATTGAGTTTAGAATATAGGACCTTGCAAGTGCATCCTTCGAACACCAATTCGAAAGTCCTTCCACTTCTTCATGTGATGGTTGCCCTTTGTTCCTCATGGTTGGCATTGCTTCATCTCCGGATATGAATCCATATAGATTCCTCCCTTGAAGGTAAGCCTCCATCCTTAGAGACCATGCCGGGTAGTTGTTTCGATCCAACTTGTCAATTGTTGATAGAAATCCATCTCCCATGTTGCTTAACTATGCTCTGATACCACTGTGAAGAGAGATGGTGGATGCAATCCAAAGATGAGTAGGTGCTGCTACAACCAGCTTCACACCAGCCAACTGAGACTTCAGAGTTGATTAGTAGACCCTTTGAGCTTCCTAAATCCACCAAAATATCAGCCAAGTACTTTGGAACATGTATCCCAAAAGTTTAAGTCAAGACAGACTAGTTGCGAAATGACTAGCTCCCAAAACTTGCTATTTTTGGACATACACCTGCTGGAAAAAATGAACAGTGCTCTCAACCTGGTAGGAATTCCTTTTGGGCATAGCAAATAGACTTAGCAAGCTTCCCAATCCAAGTTAAAACACTTCAAATGATGGACTGAGCACTGAGAACAAGTTTCAACAATTTCTGGAACCTCCCCACAATTCTCGGGGCACTGTAGAGATAGACCAGTAAGCAGTAAAATGCAGATATCTCCAAAAGTATTAATCCAATGACCTTGAAAATTTATAGTAGAAACTAGACAATGAGAGCTATCCAACGCACTTTAAAACACTGAAAAAGGTTTAGTAAAACTCGAGATATGACCTTCTGAAGTTACTGCTCTGAGTGAGTATAGCAGAGAACAAAACAGAGAAGTAGATGATAATAAATGTATAGATTCACATATGATTACAACCACATTGGCAATGAATCTTTGCACAATGGGAGTAGAATGATAGAGCTATGGAGTAAGCTCTTCAATCTCTACAAAATGACATCAAGTGGTCACGTACAAGGCTTGCTAATCACCTCTTCCTTCTTGCTCCTCTTATAGCTATTCTTGGAGGGAGTTTTGAATTCGAATTCGAATGGCTCCGCCTAAAAGTGATCCCCAAAGTTAGGAGATATTCCCTCAGCTCCAAACTTCCTGATTTTAGGTAGATAGGGCCACGACTTTTCTTTTACATCATGGATGAGGTAAGCTATACTCTTCCTTTTTCTTTTTTTTCAATTACAAGAGATAAAAATGAACTCTTTTACAAGAGGTGTTCACATGACTACTCATGTGACTTACAAAAGAGGATAATATCAAATATATCAAGCATGTAGGCTTGGGTAAAATGCACCAACAAACTTTACATTGTCTTCATTTTAAGGCTTCTTCTATGACTTTGTGGGACTCAAGCCAATACTTAGGCTTGTCATATACTTGCTCCAATAGCTCCCCCTCAAGCCAAGTATGCTTGAGGGCTTCAATCTTTCAAGATTACCTGTAAACCAATCATAGCCTTGAATTTGCAAAGCTTTGTACCATCCAATGCTTTGGTTAGAATATCTGCACATTGTTGATGAGTGGACACATATGATATTTGAATCTCTTTGCTTAGAACCTTCTCTCGTACATAGTGATAATGAACTTCAATATGTTTAGTCCTTGCAAGAAAAATAGGATTAACAGCTAAATGAATAGAACTCATATTGTCACCAAAAATAGTTGGAGTTCCAAACTCCAATCCAAGATCTTTGAATAATGTCTTCATCCACATAGCTTCTTGTGTAGCTATGGCAAGAGCTCTATATTCAGCTTCAGTAGAAGAGAGAGCAACTGTGGGTTGCTTCTTGGATGACCATGAAATAAGCTTTGAACCTGCAAAGGTAAGATAACCTGAAGTGCTCCTTCTATCTTCCTTGGAGCCAACCCAATCTGCATCAGAAAATAGCTTCAAACCTAAATCAGATACATAAGGATAATAAAGTCCTTCATTTATGGTTCCTTTGAGATACTTGAGAATCCTTTTGGCAGTATCCATATGTGGTTTCCTTGGTGTGTGCATAAATTGACTTAGCACACTCACACTGTAACATATATCTACTCTTGTCAATGTGGCATAGTTGAGACTACCCACTAGACTTTGATATGATGTGATGTCCTCTATGAGTTCACCTTCATGTGAGCTCAATTTGTGATTGACCTCCATTGGAGTACCTGCAATCTTACAATCTTGCATCTTGAATTTTTCCAACATGTCCTTAATGTACTTTCTTTGAGTGAGAAACAAACCATGATCTTTGTAGACAACTTCCAAACCTAGGAAGTAGGTAAGTGAACCCAAATCACTTATCTTGAACTCTTCTCTCATCTGATCTTTAATCTTCTTCATACCATCTGCATCATTTCCTGTCAATATAATATAATCTACATATACACATAGGTAGATGACCTCAGAGTTACTCTTTTTGATAAAGAGTGAAGGATCTGCCTTGCTTGGTTGAAAGCCTTTGTCCTGCAAGAATGAAACAAGCCTGAAATTCCAAGCTCTTGGAGCTTGCTTGAGACCATACAATGCTTTGTTAAGTTTACACACATAATCAGGATAAACTTGATTCTCAAAACTAGGTGGTTGTGCCATATATACCTCTTCTGTTATCCAACCATTCAAGAATGCATTCTTTACATCTAATCTTCCAATTCTTGGAAGAGGCAATACTAAGAAAAACCCTAATAGTAGGCATCTTTGCCACAGGAGAGAAGGTCTCCTCATAATCAATTCCCTGAGTTTGTGCAAAGCCTTTTGCTACAAGCCTTGCCTTATACCTGTTAATGGAACCATAAAAAATTCTTCTTGAGTTTATAGACCCATCTTGAGCCTATTACCTTCATGGATGAAGTCTTGTGCACCAAATCCCAAGTATTGTTTTCCTCAAGTGCTTCAATCTCTTCCTTCATTGCATGCTTCCATTCTGTTTTTGCTTTGACCTCTTCAAATGATGATGGATCCTCTTGGTTTATGTCCTGTGCTATGTAGATATAATGTTTAGTTACTAATGAGGTGTCAAACCCATACCTTTCTGGTTTTTTCTTTTCCCTCATAGATCTTCTTAGGCCATGATGTGATGATTCTGCCTCATGTCCAAGTTCCTGCAATTTTGCTTTACCTTTAGACTTCCATGCTTTGATCTTTTCCATTTGAGATTCTTCATCATCCTCCGAGGTGTCTTGTTCTTCAATCTTTGGTTGTTCTCTACCAAGCTTTGGAAAATCTTCTTCAAGATCATATGGTAAATTGATCTTCCTGCATGAATCTTCATACCATGAATTGTTTTGATCAAAAACTACATCTCTGCTTACCAAGAATCCTTTTTTGGTAGGGTTGTATAACCTGTAGCCCTTTTGATTGTTGTCATATTCAATAAATACACACCTTTCTGCTTTTGGATCCATCTTGCCTCTAACCTATGAAGGAACATGAGCAAAAGCAATACATCCAAAAATTTTACAATGATCTAAGCTTGGTCTTCTTCCATTCCAAGCCTCATATGGAGTCATCCCATCAAGGGATTTTGAAGGCAACCTGTTAATCAAGTAAGTGGCTGTAGAAACAGCCTCAGCCCATAAGTAATTAGGTAAATGCTTTTCATTTAACATAGACCTTGCAGCTTCAACAATTGTCCTATTCCTCCTTTCTGCCACTCCATTTTGTTCGGTGTACCTTGTAGTTACCTCTCTTTTGATTCCTCTTTCTTGAAGAAAGGAATCAAACTCATGGGAGAAGTATTCTCCCCCTCCATCTGACCTTAGCCTTTTTAGTGATTTATCTGTTTGGTTCTCCACAAGAGCCAAATATCTTTTGAAACATGAAAAAACTTCATCTTTGTGTTTCATAAAGAATAGGATAGTCCATTTGCTGCAATCATCAATAAAGGAGACATAATACCTTGATCCAGATATTGAAGCTTCCTTGCTAGGTCCCCATACATCTGTATGAACCAACTCCAAGAGATCTCCATGCATATAACCTTTCTTCATGAATGGTAACT
This sequence comes from Ceratopteris richardii, assembly GCA_020310875.1. Classification (NCBI taxonomy): domain Eukaryota; kingdom Viridiplantae; phylum Streptophyta; class Polypodiopsida; order Polypodiales; family Pteridaceae; genus Ceratopteris; species Ceratopteris richardii. Next base: position 47,630,509 of record CM035412.1, on the reverse strand, counting down.
TGTGAGACTTTCCAAATTGACATGCACTACACTTATAAATCATATGTTGTTTTGACAAATTAGGGAGTCCAAGTACACTTTGGTCCCTGCAAATTTGCTTTAATGACCTTTCACCAATATGTGCTAAACTTCTGTGCCATACTTCCAAATCTGTGAGTGTCTGACTACCATAATTAAAGAGAGAAATGTTTCTAGTGTCCTGTAATTCAAATGTGAACAATCTACCTGTCTTTTCACCTTTTGCAATTTTTCTGAATCCTTGACTTGGATCTTCAACAAATGCTCCTGCTTTTGTGAACCTGACTTGCAACCCTTTCTCTACTATCTGCCCAACACTTATCAAATTCTTTGTAATGGTAGGGACATAGAGTACCTTACTGAGTAGGTTGATGTTTGCATCATGTGCTTTGACATTGCCTATTTTCTCCACAGGATGTTTTGTATCATCTCCTGTTTGTACCTCATGCTTATTCCTTGGATCTTCTAAATCTGATAGGAGTGCCACATTTCTTGCCACATGATTTGAACAACCTGAATCTATGTAGAAAACATGCTCATCAGATTTACCTTGTGGCATAGCCATGTTCATGATCAATAATGAATCCTCTTTGTTTGAGTCTTCTGTGTAGTTATTGAAGTCTCTCCTTCCTTTGTAGCCTCCTTGATAGTTTGAATCATTGTAGTTCTTGTAATTGCCATGGTAATTGTTGAACCTTCCTCTTGAGTAGCCATAACTTCCTCTATTGTATCCTCTGCCTCTTTGATTCCTGGAATTCCTAAAGCAATTTTCAGTTGTATGATTAGTTAGTCCACAAATAGAACATGAGTTGGAGTCTTGGGATCTCCCCCTGCCTTGTCTACCTCCTCTTCCTCTACCTCTGCCATGTCTTCCTCTACCTGCATAGTTAGCTTGATATGTACCTGCTTCATCATCCACTTTATTTGCCTTTCCTTTGTTATCTTTGGACTTGCTTTTATCAGTGTATAAAGGTGAAGATTGATTACCTTTAGAGCTTTCTCCATTTTTGATAAGCTTTGCCTCTTGAGTAAGTAGTTGTCCAATGAGTGTATTGAAATCAGGTACATGCATGTCAATGTACAAATCCATAGCTGTGGTGAATGCTTCCCACTTGTCATCTGCCTTCAAGCCATTGATGACCTGATATACAATTTGCTCTTCATCTATTACCTCTCCAATGCTTCCCAACTGATCTGCTATGTCCTTGAGCTTTGTGACAAAATCAGTCACATTTTGTTTGGGAGCCTTCTTGAGAGTTGTGAAATCCAGCCATAGTTGATGCTTCCTAGCTTTAGTACTTGAAGAGAAGAAGGCTTCAAGTGCATCCCACACTTCCTGAGATGTCTTACAACTTCTAATGTGAGGCAACAAAAAATCTGAGATAGAGTTGAGGAGATAAGACCTTGCAAGTGCATCCTTGGAGCACCATGTGCTCAATCTTTCTTGCTCTTCTTGTGTTGGTTGACTTTTGTTCCTGAAACTTGGCATAACTTCATCTCTAGCCACATAACCATATAAACTTCTACCTTGGAGATAAGCTTCCATTCTTAATGACCAAGCTGAGTAGTTACCTCTGTCCAATTTGTCAATTGATGAAGGAAATCCATCTGCCATGTTGTCCAACCTTGCTCTGATACCAATGTGAAGAGATGGATAGGTATGTGCTTGAAGATGAAGAGGTGTTGCCAAATCCTTGATCTACACTAGCCAATTGAACTCCAAGAGTATATGGTGGGCCTATCTATCTTGCCAATGGATGTATTAGAAACCCTATGTACCTTGGAAGATCACTCTCAAAAAGATATATTAAAATAGATAAGTTGGAGTTAGCTCAGAGGTGAAAAACTTGCTATTTTGGTTCATACACCTGTCCACTATTTTGCATAATTCTCTTAGCACAGTACTAATTAGCTCAATTCCTCGTGGGGAAGTCTAGTTAACTTAAAGAGCTAACTTTCAAGAGTAATCTCATCAAAACTAATGAACCACACACTGAGAATGAGTTTTAACAAGTGATGACATCATCCCGATTTTCACGGGTTGCTATAGTTTGAGACCAGTGAGCAGAAAAATGAACATAACTCAACATTTAGGAATCCAATGATTATGAAAATTTGTATGCTTATACTAGAGAGTAAGCTGAATCCAAGAAGATTTGAATCATTGAATTGGAATAAGTAACCACTGAGAAAGGGCTCTAACAAGGTGAGTGAAAAAATCGGGTACCTGACAAAGAAGTGAAGATGAACAGACACTGTTGACTTCAATTGAACATAACTGACGATTGCAACATCCACATGACATGAAATTTTGTGAGCATATAGAAGACTTATAGAGCTAACTTTACCAAGTGAAATCACTGAAAATGATGCATCAAGCTCAGAGAAACAATCTGTGCAATCTCACTGAGAAAACTAAGAGT
>CM035412.1:47607564-47612564 GCA_020310875.1 Ceratopteris richardii | reverse complement strand
TGCTTAGGGGTTGAGATACTTCCCCCATCAGTGGTATCAGAGCATTTGGGCATCTTGGAGGTATCACATACAAGCAAGAAGACATCTTGGAGTTGGTGGTTGAAGAGTTGCATCAACAAAAGCTTCTTGGAGGTAGCTCACATCAAGGGGGAGCTATTCTACTCAAATTTGCAGGAGCACAAGGTGTCCATCTAAGGAAAGCTTTGGATTGAGGTAACCTCAGAGCCTCATTTTCATTTTACACACATTGGAGCATTAGCCAAGGGCTAGGTCAAGTATCAAAGACTAGATATGGGAGACTTCAACACTCAAATTGAAAAGCTAGACAAAGGTAACTATCAACCATGGAGATTTAGGGTCTCCAACTATCTTATGGGCAAGGGCCTTTGGGGGTTGATTAGTGGAAGTGAAGCAAGACCTAGGTTGGATGAGAATCCAACCAATGACCAGAGAAGGGCCTTTAGGGAATGGAATGAAAGAGACAAGAGGGTTATCTTTATTCTTTCCCAACACATTAGCAATAGCATGATCGGCCATATCCAAGACCTGGATTCAAGCATGAAGGTATGGGAGACACTTGAAAGGCTTTATTCAACAAGCACCAAAGCAAGGAAGATCCAACTCAAGAATGAGCTCAACAACCTTAGGAAGAGCTCAGGGAGTAGCATAAATGACTACATACTTAAGGTCAAGGAGTTATCAGATGCATTGGGATCCATTGGAAGCCACGTAGACGATGACGATCTTGTGGCTTATACTCTCAATGGTTTGAGAGATGATGAGAAGTGGAAACCCTTTACCACTTCAGTTTATGTAAGGGATAATCTTCCCGATTTTGAGCAATTGGTTGCTCTCATGGTCACCGAAGAAATGAACATAGGTGGAAGTTCAACTAAAAGCAAAGATGCACAAGTTTTCTATGCAGGTAATCAAAGGGGCAAAGGAAGACAAGGACAAGGAAGGGGCAAAGGAAGGTTTGGAGGAAGGCAAGGCCACTCAAGAAATCAAGGACATGACCAAGGCACCTCATCACAAAGAGGGAGAGGAAGATCAAGAGGAAGAGGAGGACGACATCAACAAAACAGGAATCAAGATGGCGAAGGATGTTACATATGTGGCAAGTTTGGCCACTATGCTAGAGATTGCTACCAAGGAGGAAACCAAAGGAACTATAATCAAGGTTCTTCATACAAAGGCCAAGGTAATTATGCTTCTACAAGTTCAGAAAATGACAATCTCTTGATGATGCACATGAATGGGAATTCAAGCAAAGTAGATAACACTTGGTATATTGATAGTGGATGTAGCAACCATATGAGTTGCAATGCTTCTTGGTTTACTAATCTACATGTTCCCAAAGGTAAAGGACATGTAGAAACAGGTGATGATACAGCCCATGAGATCTCCCATGTTGGAGATGTAGCTTTGGATGACAAGGAGGAAGGAAGATGTCTCAAGGATGTCTTGCATGTACCTACCATCACAAAGAACTTGGTGTCCGTTGGGCAAATGGTTGAAAGAGGCTATCAAGTAAGGTTCAACAAAGGTGGATGCTTTGTGGAGAACCCTAAGCAAGGTTACAAGGTCATAGCAAGAGGAAAGAAGCAAGGGAGACTCTTCACTTTGGAGGTAAATTCTCATTCTACTCAACATGTCTACTTCACATATGGAAACAAGAGGATTTCGGAGTTGGACTTGTGGCACAAGAGGATAGGTCACATCAACATACAAAGAATGAAGGAAATGCAATTCAAGAGGCTGGTTGAAGGTCTTCCCAACTTCCAAGGACAAGGTATGAAGCATTTATGTGAATCTTGTCAACTAGGGAAGCAAGCGAGACCTCCATTCAAGAAGAGTGGCTACATAAGCCAACATCCATTGGAGTTGATACATACAGATGTGTGGGGGCCAACGAAAGAGCAATCCATTGGAGGTAACAAGTACTTTGTCACTTTTATAGATGATTGCACAAGGATGGTTTGGGTTTATTTCATCAAAAACAAATCAGATGTGTTTACATGTTTCAAAGCATTCAAGGCAATGGTAGAGAAGGAAACAGGTACATATATCAAGAAGCTAAGGTCCGATGGAGGGGGAGAATATTTCTCAAATGAGTTTTCTGATTTTTTAATGGATCAAGGCATCAAGAGGCAAGTAACATGCAGGTACACACCCCAACAAAATGGAGTAGCAGAGAGAAAGAATAGGTACATTGCCGAGATCGCTAGAGCAATGCTTAATGAGATGAATGTACCTAACATGTTTTGGAGTGATGCAGCAAATACCGCCGTGTATCTAATGAATAGGGCTCCTACCTCAGGGATCCATGGCTTGACACCATATCAAGCCTATTATGGTAAGAAACCTGATCTTTCCCACTTGAAGATATTTGGATGTACTTGTTATGTACATGTGCCAAGTGAATTGAGGCACAAGCTACAACCAAAGGCAGAAAAGTGTGTGTTTCTAGGATATTCAAATGATCATAAAGGTTACAGGTGCTTCAACCCAAATACAAAGGACTTGAGGATATCAAGGGATGTAGCATTTGATGAGCTACTCCCTTGGTATAAGAAGTATGATTGTATGCAGGACTATGAAGAAGAAAAGCATGGACATGATGAAGAACAAATCGACCTAGAGCTAAGCGGCCCAAGGTGTTCCATCAATGAAGATAGTTCAAGCATGAACTCACCATGGAGGGGGAGATCTTCATCAAGCTATGAAGCACAATCAATCAACAAAGGCAAAGCAACATTGGTGGAGTTGGATGAAGAAGGTAATGAAGTTGAAGATGATGAAGGACACATGATGGAGAAAGAAGCCACGTCAAAGAAAGAGATCAAGTTCCCAAGGCAAAGGAGGTTTATTCCTCCAAAAGGTGAAGAAAGGAAGTCTTCTAGAGTTAAGTATCCAACTCAAAGGTTTACTTATGATTCATACATGGCAACACATTATGCATATATGAACAAAGTAGTAGAAGATCATGAGCCCGATTGCTATGAAGATGCAAGCAGGTACATCGAATGGAAAGAGGCAATGCAAGAAGAGATCGACGCACTTGAGGAAAATCAAACATGGACTCTAGTGCCCAAGAAGGAGAACATGAAGGTAATAGGTAATAAGTGGGTGTATAAAGTAAAGAGGAATTCAGATGGATCTATTTCTAGGTTCAAAGCAAGATTGGTGGCTAAGGGTTTTGCACAAACCTATGGAGTGGACTTTGAAGAGACATTCAGCCCCGTGGCAAAGATGAGCACCATTAGGACACTCATTGCAATGGCTGCTAGCAAAGGATGGAAGCTCTTCCAATTGGATATCAAGAATGCCTTTCTCAATGGAGACTTGGAAGAAGAGGTATACATGGAGCAACCACTAGGTTTTGTTCATAAAGAGTTTCCACATCATGTTTGTAGGTTGAAGAAGGCACTTTATGGCCTAAAGCAAGCTCCAAGGGCTTGGAACCAAAGATTGGTGGACTATTTGATCAAATGTGGTTACAATCAATGCAAGGCGGATCCATCTCTCTTCATCAAACAAAGAGGAGAACTTGTGGTCTACATGTGTGTGTATGTAGATGATCTTATCATTACAGGTAATGATACAAAGGGCATTGAGGAGATCAAGGCAAAGCTTGGAAAGGAGTTTAGGATCTCTGATCTTGGAGATCTTAGGTATTTTCTTGGCATTGAAGTTGTATACAAAGAAGAAGGTATTATGCTCATACAAAGGAAGTATATTCTAGACCTACTTGAGAGGTTTGGGATGCTACATTGCAAGCCTATTTCAAATCCCATGGAAGTTAATGTAAAGCTAAGCTCCATTGATGGAGAGCCATTAGAGGATGTAACTTTGTATCGATCTATTGTCGGCTCTTTCAATTATGCCACAATAACCAGGCCCGACATAGCATATGGAGTTGGAGTGTTATCACAATTTATGCATAGTCCAAGGACTACACACTTGCAAGCTGCAAGAAGAATGTTGCGATATCTCAAAGCCACTATAAATGAAGGATTGTTCTACTCATTTGATGATGATATGCAGGTCAAAGCTTATTCCGATGCCGATTGGGCCGGTTCGAAGGAAGATAGAAGGAGTACAAGTGGTTACCTAGTCATGCTAGGTAGCAAGATCATCTCATGGATTTCAAAGAAGCAACCCACGGTGGCATTATCTTCCACCGAGGCTGAGTATAGAGCTTTGGCTCAAGTCACATGTGAGCTAATGTGGATTAAGAAGTTATTTATGGAGCTTAATTTGCAGGTTGACACATATCCAATTTTTTGTGACAACATGAGTAGCATTCATCTAGCATCGAACCCTGTCTATCATGCTAGAACCAAGCATATTGAAGTGCACTATCACTTCATAAGGGAAAAGGTGATATCCAAGGAAGTTTCAGTACATCATATTGGTACCAAGGACCAAGTTGCGGACATTTTTACAAAGGCTTTGGATGGGATGAAGATTTCAAAATTCAAGCAATGCATCAACATGAAGGAGCTTGGATGAGGATGAAGAATTGAAGCTTGAGGGGGAGTGTTAAAAGTCAAGCTTCAAGCTAAAAATTCGTGGGGAATCTTTTATGGACATGTGGAGCAATCAAAGGAAGCCAAAAGCCACGAGATTCCATCAAGAAAAGTCACTCAACCACTCCCCAAGTCATCTCAACTAATTCCTCCAAGTTAGGAGGCTGATTTGGAAAGGTAGTTCCTAGATTTTAGGGGCACACCTCTCACTATAAAAGGAGCATGTATCCCGACTTCTTTTGGGCCATCTTCTTGGAGTTTTAGCTCATGTAAAGTGAGCACTAAGTGCTGGAGTTGTGATAAGCAAGCCCCTTGCTTAAGCAACCCCCTTGCTTGCTTGTTTGTTTTCTTTTCGTAGGCATATCTATGTCTGTGCGCAGGCAGTGTTGCAACTCTCTACCCCTGAGTTGTTAGCATTGGTTCTCCCTCATATGGTATCCATTTGATGTAATTCTTGTCTCATTGGAT
>CM035412.1:46805064-46990064 GCA_020310875.1 Ceratopteris richardii | reverse complement strand
AGGAGAACATGATTTTCCTAGTACTCCTTTGATTTCTAGCATGGAGTTGAAAAAACTTGTAAATACCCAACAAGCGGAAGTTTTCATGATACTTTCAACTGATGTAAACAATTTATATAATATAAATCCAATTTCTTATATCTTGTCACCTTTGTCTGAACATGAAAGGTTTAAGTTTAAGTGTTTGATAAATAATTATCGGGATGTTTTTCCAGAAGAACTTCCCCATGGCTTACCTCCTTCTCGTGGGCAAGTTGACCATGCTATAGACTTGCTCCCAGGAACTAAGCCTATATGTAAATCCCCTTATAGACTTCCTTTTTCCCAAGAGGCTGAAGTAGAAAAGCAGTTAAATGAATACCTAGTTAAGGGATTCATTCAACCTAGTCTTTCACCTTGGGCAGCACCCATTCTTTTAGTCAAGAAAAACGATGGATCAATGAGACTATGCATTGACTATCGAGCCTTGAATAAAGTTACGATCAAGAATAAATATCCAATGCCCCAAATTGATGATTTATTTGATCAATTAAAAGGAGCTAAGATATTTTCAAAACTTGATCTTCGTCAAGGATATCATCAAATCAGAATTAAATCTGAAGATGTTCCTAAAATAGCTTTCAGAACTAAATACGGGCATTTTGAGTTTTTAGTCATGCCTTTTGGACTAACAAATGCCCCAACCACGTTGACGACACTAATGAACACTATATTAAGCCCTTATTTGGGAAAGTTTGTAGTTGATTTTCTCGATGATATTCTTGTCTATAGTCAAGATGCAGCCTCTCATCTAGAACATTTGGGAAAAGTTTTCCAAGTTCTAAGAGAAAACAAATTATTCGAAAAAGAAGATAAATGTGAATTCTTTTCATCAGAAATTAGATACTTGGTCACATTATATCTGATAAAGGGATTCAAGTAGATCCTGATAAGGTCCAAGTTATTCTTAACTGGCCTCACCCTAAAAATATTACAGAACTTCAAAGTTTTTTAGGGTTAGTAGGATACTATAGAAAATTTGTACCCAACTTTGCAAAAATCTCAACCCCTTTATTTGAGAAATTAAAGGGTAAACCCAAAAGTCTTACTTGGGAGAAGGAACAGGTTGAAAGTATGGAAATACTTAAAAAAGCTTTAGCTTCAGCCCTAGTTCTATAGATAGTAGATCCAAATGAACCCTTTGTAGTTGAAACAGATGCTAGTGATCTAGCAATAGGAGCTATGTTGATTTAAAATGGTCGACCAATTGCTTTTGAAAGCCAAAAGCTAAATTCAGCTCAAAGAAATTATTCTACCTATGAAAAAGAGCTTTATGCAATTGTGCATGCTCTAAAAAAATGGAGACATTACTTATTTGGTGCCAAGGTAACTATAGTTTTTGATCAAGCAAGTATTAAATGGTTTGCAAACCAATCCGAATTATCAGGTAGAAAAGCTAGATGGGCCGAATTACTTCAAGAATTTGATTATGAACTCAGATATAGAAAGGGAAAATTTAATATTGTGGCAAATGCATTAAGCAGAATGCCCATGTTAAATTCTTTGAGTTTCATACAAATTTCTAATGAGTTAGTAACACTCATGAAGGGCAAGTATCAAGAAGATACTAGTTTTAGTGAAGCCTAGAAGAAGGTTTCTACTCCAAGTACAAGCTTATCACATGACGATAAGTTTAAACATTATAGTTCATCTATTGTACAAAGGAAAGATCTGTGTTCCTAGTAATTCCGAACTTAGAAAAAAAGTTTTGTTTGAATGTCATGATGCTCCAAGTGCAGGACATCCTAGAATCAACAAAACTTAAGAATTAGTAAAAAGGCAGTTTTACTGGCCTAGTATACATAAAGATGTACATAATTATGTACTTAGATGCACTAAGTGCCAAGTCAACAAAGCTGAAAAGTTTAAGATAGGGGGTTTGTTGCATCCCTTAGAAATTCCAAATGGAAAATGGGAAAGTATTTACATGGATTTCATTACAGGCTTGTCACATACCCCTAAAGGTCATGATGCTGTTTGGGTCATAGTTGACCGATTGACCAAAATGGCTCGCTTCTTATCTACTCGAACTACAGTAAAAACTCCAAAATTGGCTAAATTATTCATAGAGCAACTGTATAGACTCTATGGATACCTCAAGACACAGTGTCTGATAGAGATAGAAAATTCACTAGTCATTTCTGGAGAGCTGTATTTAGTCGATTAGAAACCAAGCTTAATTTGAGTACTGCTGAACATCCTCAAACGGATGGTCAAATTGAAAGAGTCAATCGAATACTTAAAGATATGTTACGAGCATACGTATCTTCTACCCAAACTAAATGGGAAGACTATTTACCGATAGTAGAATTTGCTTACAATAGTGCAAAGCATTCTGCAATGGAATATAGTCCTTTTATGTTAATGTATGGGTTTCAACCTAAAGCACCCTATGCAGTTGGACTTCAAAACAAAAAAGTCCAAGCAGCAAAAGATTTTTTAGAAGATATGAACTTTAAGCTAAAACTAGTCAAGGAAAACCTGAGGAAAGCCCAGGATAGAGCTAAATCTTTTAGCGACCCTAAAAGGCAAGATATTTCCTTTCAGGTTGGTGAATTAGTATATCTTAAAGTTCCTGAGAAATCTAAAACATTAAAAAGAGGACCTTGTCCTAAACTCTCTCCGAGATTCTGTGGCCCTTTTAAGGTTCTTAAAAGAATATGGACTTTAGCTTACGAGTTAGAACTCCTAGAAGATTGTCTACTTCATCCAGTATTCCATGTAAGTTGATTAAAAAGAAAACTGACTGAACAAGACAATCTTGTATCTTCAGATACAATCATTCAACCAATCTCCCTTCTTAACATCCCTCATGAACCTGAGAGAATACTATGCACTCAAGATAAGAAAACAAGAAATCATTTATATAAAGAGTGCCTAGTTAAATGGAGGGATGGAACCAACGAAAGTGCTACTTGGGAACGAGTAAGTTCCATAAATAAAAGATTTCCCTCTTTTTTAACTATTGGTTAAAAACAAGGAAAGCATCTTTTTAGAGTGAGTCCATGATCAAAAGAAGTGAATCATGGTGCGCGGGGGAATACTCCACATAATATACCAAAACACATTTTCGAGGACGAAAATGTTAAAGGGGGAAAATGTTGCATAAATCATGGGTTAGACCCTCCAAAAGAAACCTATGTTTCTTGGATTTAACCCTTGAGGTTTTATTTCATAGAAGTCTCAAATTGAAGGTTTTTGTTACCTTAGGAAATTAACCTAAGGGAATAAAACCTTAGTCTTGGGAGAAGCTTCTCCCAAGTGACACCTTGACCCGTACGTGACTTCAATTAAAATAGAAGCCATGTGATTCTCTTTGGAAAGTATCCACATGAAGGACACTTGGAAGCACACATGGCTAAAAATTAAAGCATGCAATTCTTGGACCTTTGGTATATATATGGGTGGAGTTGGATGGGTGGATACGTACTCACTCACTCTCTGGTGGATGCTATACTCTAGGAAGGAGTTTTCATAACACATGCCAAAAGAAATAGCCTCTTGCCGTACCAAACATAAAGGAGTGGCCACCACATGCTTGAAGTTCTTGAAGAACTCATTGGTAAGGCCATCCAACCTCGGGCTCTAGCCATTAGGAAGGGAGTCAATTACCTCAAGAATCTCTACATCCGAGATGGAAGCTTTGCAAAGAGCTTTCAATTTTTGTAGATTGGTTTTGGTTGTGATGTGTGAGATGGCATCCATGCAGTCTTGTCTGTGAGAAGAAAGAAGCATGGAAACCTCCGAGAGCTGGGTAACGTGGTTGAGAATCAATGTACTATTTTCATCATCCATTTTGCATTCAAGCCGATCACCATCCATCATGAATGGAATCGGTTCCTTGGATTGCTTCTTCTTGAGAAGGTTGCAAATCTTTAGTAGGTTTTTCCACCCTACCTACCCTCCAATCTTTAAAGTATATTTGTAGATTCTTTCTTTGAATTTCTTCTTCATATCTCATCATGCTTTTGATTTTTTGGAAGACTAGTTTGGTATTGTGAGTGGCCTTTGTTAACTTCTACCTCCAAGCACCTCAACCTTAGATAAAGATTTTCCCTTCTAGCATGATGAAGGGTTTGAAGATTCTTATGAGCCCTTGCAAAGACGTAATAAGCCTGCAAGACCGCCCTCCTTCAAGACTTTGTCGACGAGGAGAAGGAGGCTAAGGCCATGCAGCAAGCCTTGGTAATCTTGCATCGGATCGAGGGGAGAGAAAGAGTGATCAGATTGGCATGAAACCATGGGGATTTCTTGAGACCAGTAATCGACTTGATGGTAATCATAATTGGGTAGTGATCAAAGAGGAATAGGTCCACTCTTTGGATGAGGGAATGGGGGCCCATTTGTTGATGATATACTATGCAATATAGCTCTTATCAATTCTCGCTTTCTACAAGTCAGCATCAACTTGAAGGTTTGACCACAAGAAACCACCAACATCCTTGATTTCCACTAGATTGAGGTGTAACTTGACTTGGTCCCAAACGTCCTTCTCCTGCCCCTTCCTCCCTCATGTCTCAAAAAGGACCTCCACCATATTAAAGTCCTCTAAAAGAACCATGTCCAGGGGCAAAGAATCCAATGCTTGCCAAGTGGAAATTCCTTTTGAATCAATATTAGGATCATACAAGGAGATGACGAAAAACTACAGAGGGCAACCAAAAAAAGCACCAACCCACTAATGGTTCTTGTGAGTAAGGGAATCCACAATTCTTGTGTGCCAACTTATACTGATGCCGATAGTCACACCACCATTTCCCCTGGGGTGTGTGGTGGAGGGACATCACTCTTAAGTATCTTTTGTAGTTCCTCCCCATCAATTTTGAGCTCCTTAATAGATGAAGTCCGAGTTTATGCTTTTATCGTAGATCCACTGGCCCATCACAATCGCTCTTGAGTGGTTCGATAGAACTCTAACATTGAGAGACACTATAATCATTATCAGAGATTGAGATCTTTGCAGAGAGGATCCTTGTTCCTCTTTTTCTCCTTTTTCCTCCTCAAAGTTTTTCTCCGAGGTAGAGGGGTCCTGACATAGGAGTTTCCTCTTAAGGAGGCTCTTCCATAATATCTCAACCGGTTGTTTTTGTTTCTAAGAAGCATTGTTCAAAAATGATTTTGTAATCCTTTTTGGGATTGTAGAACCAATTACCAATTTTTCATTATCCTTGCTAGCATCATTGTTGGTGGTGAGTCCAACCTTTATGCTAGTGGCAAATTCTTTTTGGTTGCTTTCCTTGCAACTCAAATCTTCAAGGGTTTCCCCCTCTCTATGATAGACTTCATGATTTATTCCCCCTAGATAATCTAGGTCATTGACCTTCTTTTCTAAGTTGCAAAAGAAATTTGTTTCTTGAGCCGTGTGAGAGAGGCTCTTCTTAATAATAGCTTTAGGGTTTCTTCTCGTCCTTCTTCCTAGTTTCGTGAAGCCATTAGGGTTCCTTTTCACTACTTGTGTTGTGCCCTTCTCAGCCTCTCATGAATGATATGTTCATATGTTCTAGGCCCTAGCAGCCAGTCTCATCCTTGTATCATTAAATTTCTCTATACTTTATTACTAGATTTTTGCCTTAGGGGACATTCTTTAATTCTACGGCACATCATTTGACAATGAAAGCAAGCAGTTGGCAAGTTCTTGTAAACGATCTCCTATTCAAGTATTTCTTTCTTTTCCAATGTCAATGGAGATATTAGAGGGTAGGTCCTAGCTTCGACAAAAATCTATGAGTGCCATCTAGCATTGAATATGTATTTCGCACCTTCATATATGAGGGCTCCAATGTCTTAATTTTAGCATCTGCAAAAAATATGGCGTTTGGGAATAAATTATTTATGCAACTAAAACTACGAAATAACTTTGAGAATGCAGAAGATGTGTGTCACTTCAGAGTTAAAAACTATGCGAAATGTACACTATCTTATTGATTCACAAGTAAGCACACGAAAAGTAGCGATGGTGAGCGATCCATTCAGTTTTTTTCTCGCTTGTTAGGCATCAAATATCTTTGAACTCATAAGTAATACAAGAGAAATAGAATGAACATGTATAAAAATTAAAATAACATTGGAAAACTATACAAATTAAATGAGAAAAGCAAAAGTAAATTCGTATCCGGTACTGTTATACTTGTTCCTTTGTTAAAACGTTTAGCTCAAAATTTCACCATCGAAGACGTTTCATAAACTTGCACTTCATAAATGACATGTATGAATCACACTCATTTAAAAGATCCGTAAATTATTTCTCAAAGATCCATTCAGGTGTGTTCAAATCCATGCGATTTTTTTAATGTCTGTGATGCATTTCTTAAATATAATCGATATCCCTTTTGTACTTCTTCCTCTCAAGATATGAACTCAAATATGCTGAACGTTTTATCCTTTTTCAACAAATAGAAAGATTCTTTTTAGAACAACTTCATCACATATATAAACCACGAGATGTAAGCACATAAACTATAGAAATCTTCTTTGTTTACGTGTTTCACCTTATTATTTATAATGATAGAAAATACTTGCGATGATTGTGAAAAATATCAGAATAACTTTGAACATTGCTATGCATTTTGATATCTTCTTAATTTTTTTTTGTTATCTTTAATTAAACTAATATGGAATATGTTCTAATTAGAACATATACTTACATTAAGTCTTTCAGAATAAATCTACCGGACATTAATACAACATTAAAAAATCTCAGCCAATATACTACAGAATTTAGCGATGGTGTGCGCTATCCATCATTGTTGCCACATATATTCATAGAGAATTAGAACATTTTTTGAATACTATTTCGTGCTCATATGTATCCTTACATCAAACTGTATTTTAGGCGTTCTTAATTTGATGTTTTTTACATGGATTTTTTTTCGTTTAAAAGAAAGAAAAATATGCCTATGTGCTTGGAGTTCTTACTTTAGGAAAAGGAACATAACTTTTAGGAGGTGTATGGTGAAGAATGCATTCATCGACATGGATGGATATTCCGTTTGTGAGATGATCAACCCTTGTACAAGCATCAATTGCACATACTCAGGATATCAAAAGGCATGTATCATTCACCACTTCAACATAGGCTCATTCAACTTCCCTTGAATGTCATCTATTAGAGCTGTTTTAGATCCATACAAGTCCACTTCCCTTTTTTGAATGCATTCCTAAAGACCCGATTTCTATGATAAGTAAAAACTAGAAACTTCACACAATGTACTCCTAGATATGCGAATTTCACACAATGTACTTCTAGACACACAAATTCCACACAATGTCTCCCAGCGACACAAATGTCTATGACTGGCATACCCCTAGCAAGCTCAGTCCAATGTCGAAAGTATGTCTACGTGCATATTCACTACGCACCATATCCCATTAGGCTTCTTTGCATAAGAAAAATCTTTTTGTTTTTCGTGTGTTACAAGTACTAATTTGTATCATCTATTATCAATTCACGAAACGTTTTAGGGATTCGAAGGTGTAGTCACATACCCTCAGGTCGAAATTATCGATTAGAAGGAAGAAAAACGAGGTCTTGCATTCAGAATTGATGACGTGGCATTAGTAAAATGTAAAAACAAAAACTAGTGAAAACTGATCGCATACTCCACCGCCGCCGCTGTGCCATGAATGAGCACATTTTTTGAACTCTCTCTCTATCTCGATTGTCTGCATATGGCAGCACTATAGCGGCGCGAACTTTAGAGTGTGGTATCAGAGCTGAGTGTCAAACAGATTCATGGTTAAATGTGCCAGCACAAGAGTGAAGGGATGAGGAAAGGACCGCAACAGAATGAGGACTTGATATCTTGAACTGAAAGTCAAGGCCGACCTCAGCGAGAGCGACGTTCAATCTTGAATGGCCAGTAAAAGAAGCAGCTCAAGCACTCTAACACTATCATCTGTACTAGCCAATGAAACCCAGCAGCTGGATTATAGGGTGAATTTCTCTGCCAAGATTAGAGGGGAACCAACATGTTACATCATAGAGGTTGACATTAATGGAGATCCATAGATCGTTGGTTGATGCATATTTCTGAAGCTCGAAGGTTGAAACAATGCATAGTTCCTTGAGAATATCAGAGTATCTTCACCCTTGTAGTTAATCTTTTTTAGAAGTATCTTCATCGAATTAGCTGCACAGTCATCAGAACTTGAAGAGTTCATCCACAGTAAACAATATGCAAGAACGAGCATGTTCATATTGCTAAGGGAAGGGATCAACATGATTATACAAAGAGAATAAAGACCTTATGTTAGAGCTCTTCACCTTTGATCTATAACCTTGTGCACAAATAGAAGTGTCAAGGTTGCAAACAAGTGAGGCTCTTAAATCAAGGAAAGTCCAGAATTATTAAGAGAACTTATGTATTCATCTCAGGTACATATTTGATTTCCGTTTTTCAGTTTGATTGCACATGGTAGGCGACGTCATGTATTCTCTTCCGGGTCCTTGAATGGACAATACTCACACACAGGGAGACGAATGTATGCATTTTGCGGGTCCTTAATGTGAAAAACTCACGTGCCTTGTGAGGTTTTATTACCCTACTGAAAACCATTGAATTTAAACAAAAACTGAGGGATGTGGTAAGGTTTTTAATTGGGGTATTCTCATCTTTGGATATACTCTAATGATATAGGTGGAAGGCCAAAGAGAAGACAGTCCAAAGACCTCCTGTACCGATCACGGGATGAATGTATGATTTTGAGGCCTCACATCAGAGAATATTTGCTTACGTTACGTGTTGTTATTGATGTTTTTACCAAGAGTTTGGGGTTTTTGAGTGGATTCACTATAATTGATTTGGCTCATATACGCTTTGGACAAAGGAGAGTCTGCCAAATTTTTTTCCGAGAGATCATAAATGAGCATATAAGTGCAATGTAGGCAGTGCTTAGAACAAGAGGAAAACCATTGAGATTACTTGTGAACATTCAGCTTTTGGTGCATATATCTAGAAATACAACCGAAATGCTGCCAAATTTTTTCTAGGCCTCGCCATAAGATTGCCATTGCATAGAGAAGTGCTTAAATTGCAAAAATGGGTGATAACATTGCACAAATAGTTGGTGATAAGATAAATAAAGATAATTAATACATATGTTCATATAGGATGGAGAATTTCTTGATGGGAAAAGGATTATGGGGATTAGTGAATGGAGAGAATGAGTGTCCTGAGTTGCCAATTAACCCGAATGCAGAAGAGCAAAAGGAATATAAAACATGGATAGCAAAATCTAGAAAGGTTCTCCATAGAATTTTGATATGTATATCAGAGAGCCTGATTCCACATATTATGAAGGCTAGCACACTGAAGGAAGCTTGGGACATAATTCATAAGATATATGGTACGTCGACGGAAGCTAGAAAAATTCACTTAAAGCAAAAGTTGTATAGCATATGGTGAGGAAATAGATCCATAAGTCATTATGTGGCTGAAATTAGAAAGATCATTGATAATTTAGCTTCCATAGATTGCAAAGTCGATGATGATGATATGGTATCAATTATGCTAAATGATATAGGACCGCAATACAAGAGCTTAGATACTTCTATCTCTGTAAGAGGCACTATGCCTGATTTTGATGAGCTAGTAGCTCTTTGCATGATAGAAGAATAAAGCTTGGTTTGAATGCATTCAGAAGTGGCAATTCAAGAGATCATGCATTCTTTCAGCATAGAGGAAGAGGTACTAGTGGTGGATGTTCATATTCTAGAAATGCAAATACAATGGCAAGAGGTAGAGGAAGATCAAAATGGTGAGGTAGAGGAAGATCACGGGCACCTGGGAACTGTTACCATTGCGACAAGTATGGCCATTTTGAGAAAGATTTTTATTATAAGCCAAATAGTCAAAGAGGAACAAGTAGAAGCCATTATGCAGCACATGGAAATTCCTCTGCTGAAAGTTCATATAGAGACTATGGTAAAGATAATATGTTTGCAATGGAGCATGTGTTGAATAGTATGTCTAAACCTGGAAACGATATAAAATAGTACATAGAATCTGGTTGCACAAATCACATGATGAGCGTAGGGAACTCGTTTGAGTCAAAAGAGGCTTTGAAGACTAAAGAGTATGTGGCAACTGGTGATGATACCTTACACTTGATTAATGATGTTGGGAATGCACTGCTAGTACAAAGAAATGGTGTTCGAAACACATTAAGTGATGTTTTACATGTTCCTAGCATTACAAGGAATCTAGTTTCGGTTGGTTAGCTTGCGGATCAAGACATAGAAGTAATTCTCAATAAACATGGCTGTTTTATACATGATTTCAAGTATGGAAAAATAGGAAAATTGCTTGGTCATGGAAAGAAGATGGGTAGATTTTTCAGCTTTGACATGGGTACACCTCTTTATGAGAATATGTATGCCAAGAATAGTAAATAATCAGATATAGCTGAATTATGGCATAAACAAATTGATCATATCAATTTGAGGAAATTGAAGCCTATGGAAAAGCAAATGTTAGTGTGTGGACTACCAAGATTTGTTCATTTAAACTTTCAAAGAATTTGTGAAGTATGCACATTTGGAAAACATCAATGTATGAAGTTTCCAAGAAGTGAAATGCACAGAAAGAGACCTCTAGAGCTAATACATTATGATGTGGTTGGACTTGCCAGAACAAAATCAGTTGGTGGCTCACTATACTTTTTGATATTCATTGACGATTATAGCCAATATACATGGATTTGTTTTCTAAAGCATAAGAGTGAATTTTTTGAGTGCTTTGTGAGATTCAAAAACATGGTTGAAAAGAAATTGGGCATGTATATAAAACGCATACGATCAAATTCAGGGGGAGAATATATCTCAAGAAAATTTGATCGATACCTTAGTGATCATGGAATCAGAAGGAAATTTCCTTGTAGATATAAACCACAACAAAATGGTGTTGTAGAACGCAAAAATCGTGTGATTGAGGAACTTGCTAGAGCTATGTTGAATGAAAATAACAGGCTAGATATACTTTGGGTAGAATCTTGTCATATGGTTGTACATGTGATAAATAGAGCTCCAACATGAACGGTTCATGATCTCACTCCTTATGAGAGGCTATGGAAGCATAAGCCAAATGTGAGCTATCTACGAGTTTTTGGAAGTATTTGTTATGCGCATGTGCCTAGTCAGTTGAGACACAAGTTTGAGGCAAAATTTGAAAAGTGCATATTTGTTGGATACTCAGAAGAGAAGAAAGGATCTAGATGATATAATCCTAATTACAAAAGAATGTATAGTGAGCGAAGATGTTATATTCCATGAGAATGCATCATGGTATGCACCCAAAGACATGGGTGTGATAGAGGATGATTCTATGCATAATGTTCATGATGAGTCAAGAACAACTCGTAGACATTTTGACCATGAAGAAAGCCAAGTCTATGGTTCATATGAGTTTCCTACACCTAAAATGGCATGGAGTGAAAATGCAAAAGACCATGCAAGAAGAAAGGAGAAAGCGAAAGATGAGTATATGTCTAATTTAGATATTGATGATAAGATAGTTATGCCTGGCATGTTGAAAAATATGAAGGTGAAATATGTTCCTCCACATGCAAGCAAAGAGACACGTTCAAGATCAGATGAAGAAACACCTTTGAGACGATCCATGGGAGTAAGACATCCTGTGGATGGAATCAATCTATACAATACGGCTATGAAACTTCATTATGCATACATGATAGAGAGAATCAAGCATGAGAATGGGAATTAGTGAAATTGCCATCAAATAAGAAAGCTATTGGATGCAAATGGGTATACAAACTGAAGTGCAAAAGTGATGGTTCATTGGAAAGATTTAAAGCATGCTTAATTGCAAAAGAATATGCACAAGTATATGGATTGGATTATGATGAAACATTTAGTGTAGTGGTTAAAATGACAACCGTGAGAAGCGTAATTGCATGAGTGCTATGAACAATTGGAAATTGTATAAAATGGATGTTAAGAATGCATTCTTGAGTGGCAAATTGCATGAGAAAGTCTATATGCAACAACAAGAAGGTTATGTGCATCCAAAGTATCCTAAATATGTATCCAAGTTAAAGAAAGCGCTTTACGGATTGCAACATGATGGAGAGTATTAATCTCCAAAAGAACAAGTTAACCTTGAATTTAGATCACCTCTATATCAAGATTAACTTTAGACTCCACCAAATTTAGAGATCATTCACCAATTTATCAGAGAATTGATTATTCTGATAAATTCAACTTCTTCAGAAAAGTCTGCTGTAGATTAATCACTCATTGACTAATCAATTCTGTAAAGTTTTTGACAAAACTTTGCACAACACTTCGCCTTGAGATTGCGCAACTTTGCCAAGTTAAATTTCTCAAAATGATTGAGTACACACTGAGAAATGTGTGAAACACTTTACCTATGTCTGAAACAGCTTCTCTGCAATGGCGACTTTGACACCTGCAACTTCTTAACACTGGTTCTCCCAAAGTAAATCCCGTTTGATCAAGATCTTTTAGCCATAGATGGCTTACCTTCCAACTTAGATTTTAAGCCCTCACTTGTGTAAAACTTTACACTGTGGACTGAGCAATGACCATTTCTTTAAAGATGAAATATGCGCCAGTTCTGACGACTCTTAGAACATTTTCACATATGAATGTTCCTAAACAAAATTCTCTCAGCCTGACTACAATTAACCTCTCAAATTCTAGCCATAGATAGATTAGCTATGGACTTAGATACGTGCAGAAGGATTTCTCAAAAGATTAAACATAGAAGGAGCAGACAGCAAAACATCGGGCGCAAGTTTTTTCGATTTCTTCAGAAAAATTACATCTAAGTGAGGATAGACAATTCACTCACTTTTTCATGTGTCTAATGACACTCTCTACAACTTATTTCTCTCTTCCTATTCTCTATTCTTCTTCTGCTCTATTTGCCCCGACATTTTCCAACATATTTATAGATGAATATGTACAAGTGTATGATTAGACAAAAGTATAAGTCAGCTAATGTACATATGTGTACACATCTTTTGAATCCTGAAAAAATATCCTTCCTTCAACCTTTTGAATTTATTCTCCTCTTGACTCCTTGACTTCATTCCTTCATAATCCTTCAATTGATGATTGTCATGCACCAACAGCTCCCCCTCAATCATTAATTGAGGTTCTTCTCTATCTTCTTGATTCCTGCCATATCCTTGAATCTTTGTAATTTTGGTCCATCTAGACTTTTTGTCATCATATCTGCAACTTGATCTTTTGTAGGAGTGTGTATGACTTCAATCTCCTTCTCAATAACCTTCTCTCTCAAGAAATGATACTGTATTTCAATATGCTTAGTTCTAGCATGAAACACAGGATTAGCTGCCAAGTATAAAGAACTCATGTTGTCTCCACAAACAATAGGAGTACTTTGAACAACATCAAAAACCTTCATAAGTGTCTTTAGCCATATTACCTCTTTTGCAGCTTCCACCATACCTTTATATTCTGCCTCTGTCGATGACAAAGCAACTGTATGTTGCTTCTTAGAACACCATGAAATCAATTTGTCTCCTACATAGCACAAGTATCCATGTGTTGATCTTCTATCATCCACATTACCTGCCCAATCTGCATCACTATATATCTTCATTCTTGTATCAGAAGTAAATCCATAGTACAACCCTTCTCTGAGTGTACCCTTGATGTACCTAAGTACTCTTTGTCCTGCAATCCAATGTTCTTTTCTAGGACAATGCATAAATTGTGAAAGCACACCTACTGCATATGACAAATCAGGCCTTGTCAATGTAGCATAAATCAAGCTACCAACCAAACTTTGATAGAGTTTCATATCTCTGAACTCTTCTCCTCCAAACCTAGACAATTTATGGTTTACTTCCAAAGGTGTAGGTGCAACCCTGCAATCTTCCATTTAAAATTTGGTTAGCAAATTTTTAAGATACCTTTCTTGGGTTACATATACTCCATGTTGAGTATATAAAATCTCCATTCCCAAGAAGAATGACAAGTTCCCCAAATCACTGATTTTGAACTCTTTCTCCATCTGCTTCTTGATCATTTGTATTCCTTTATCATCTGTTCCTGTAAGTATTATGTCATCAACATAAATACACACATAAATGAATCCATCTTCACTTGCCTTGACTAGCAAGCTACTATCTGCCTTTGATGCTTGGAATCCAAGTTCATTTAAGAACTTTACAAGCCTATAATTCCATGCCCTTGGGGCCTGCTTTAACCCATACAAAGCTCTCTTAAGCTTACACACATAATTTGGATTCACTTGATCTTTGAACCCATCTGGTTGCTCCATATAAACTTCATCTGAAATGTAACCATTCAAAAAAGCATTTTTAACATCTAATTGAGACAACTTCCAACCTTTGCAAGCAGCAATCGCTATGAGGGTTCTGATTGTTGTCATCTTTGCCACAGGACTATAAGTCTCATCATAGTCCACTCCATATGTCTGTGCATACCCTTTCACAACAAGTCTAGCTTTATATCTAGACACACTTCCATCTGCAAATCTTTTGGTTTTATAAACCCACTTACATCCAATAATTTTCTGGCTATTAGGTTTAGGAACCAGATCCCAAGTCTGATTCTCTATCAATGCATCATACTCCTCTTGCATGGCTTCTTCCCAATTTCTATTGCCTTTGGCTTCATCATATGTAGATGGATCTTCATCTGCTTTTACCAAATAAGCATAATCTTTAGTAGTTAAGAATGAGGTATCATAGCTATACCTTGTAGGTTGCCATTTGTGCCTAGATGACCTCCTAACTTCTGCACTTCTTGAAGTCTCTGGTTCATCACATTCTGGATCAAACCTTGGCCTCTCTTCTACTTCAACCTGTACTTCATTGTTCTCACTTTCATCAAGTAATTGAATCTTTGCTTTTCCTTTTCTTTGTTCCACTACTTCTTCATCATCTGCATGTACATTATATTTACCTGCATACCAAGTACCTTGCTCATCAAATGTAACATCCTTGGATACAAGGAATTGCTTTGTGGATGGACTCCACAACCTGTATCCCATTTGCTTATCATCATAACCAATGAATACATACTTTTCTGCCTTAGGCTCCAACTTATGCCTCAATTGAGATGGCACATATGCATATGCCAAACATCCAAATATTCTGCAATGATCCAAGGTAGGTATCTTACCCCACCAAGCTTCATATGGTGTCATACCTTGCAAAGCTTTACAAGGCAATCTATTGACCAAGTAAGTAGCTGTATTAACAGCCTCTGCCCACAAATAATTTGGACAATTCTTCTCTTTCATCATGGACCTTGCAAACTCAACAAGAGTCCTATTTCTTCTTTCTGCTACCCCATTTTGTTGAGGAGAATACCTGCAAGTAACTTCTCTCTTTATACCTGCATTCCACAAATAATCATTGAATTCTTTTGAAAAATACTCTCCCCCTCCATCTGACCTTAGTCTCTTTAATTTTTGACCTGTAATCCTTTCTGCATATGCATGATAGTGTTTAAATGTATTAAACACTTCTGACTTTTCTTTAATCACATAAATTGTGATCCACCTGGTAGCATCATCAACATATATGTCATAATATCTTGAACCATTTATACTAAAGTCCTTTGAAGGACCCCACACATCTGTATGCACCAATTCAAGTCTTTCTGAATACATAAACCCATGCTTGGAATAGGATTGCTTGTGAGCCTTACCTAATTGACATGCCTCACATCTGTATGTCATGTGTTGACCTGCAATGTTAGGCAATCCAAGCACTGAATCATTGTTAATCATTTCTTTAATACCTCTTTCATTAAAGTGTCCAAGTCTTTTGTGCCAAAGATCCAATTCTGACACCTTCTGCTCTCCATATGTGAACATAGCATGTCCAACATTTCCTTGTACCTTCAATGTGAAAAGCCTTCCTTCTTTCTTTCCTGTAACAACCTGTTTATACCCTTGACTAGGGTCTTCAACATAAACTCCATCATTGGTGAACCTTACCTCATATCCTTTTTCCACAATTTGACCTACACTGATCAAATTCTTTGGGATTGTGGGAACATAAAGTACCTTACTCAGAAGAGTGCTCCCATCCTTAGCTTTGACTGAACTAATTGACTTTACCTTATGCTTTGTATTATCACCTGTCTGAACTGTATGATTAATTGCATTATGATCTAGGTCAGTCATCAAAGCAATATTTCCACTTAAATGATTACTACATCCTGAATCAATGTAGAACACTCTCATGTCCTCATGTGAAGTTTCACATGTATTCATAATGAGAGTCGAGTCCTCCTTCTGATCTGATGTATAGTTGTAGTAGGTGTTATTATAGGATTGGTTTTGGAAGTTTCTTCCTCCACCTCTTCCAAAAGAATTCCTACCACCTCTACCTCTGAAGTTTCCTCTCTGAAATCTACCACCTCTTGCTCTTTGATTAAAGTTCTGATAATTACCATTGTTTTGATTATTATGCCAACAATCATGAGATAGATGATTGGTCTTACCACATATCCAACAAGCTCTTGCATTATCTTTGTTGTTTCTGCCTCTTCCTCTACTTCTGCCACTTCCTTTTCCTCTTATGAAATTTGCTTGGTTTGATGTACCTTCTTCTTCACCTGATTGTTGCTTCCCTTTGTTAGCTTTCTTCTTGCCTTTAGAGTACATTGCATGACCTGCACTCTTATCAACATCTCCTTTGATATCATTCTCAAAAGTTAGCATATGACCTAACAATTGATTCAAATCAGGAGGAAAGTGATCTAATGAAAGTTCTGTAGATAAAATGAAAGGCTTCCACTTCTCATCTCCTCTTAGCCCTGTGAGTATTTGTCTTACCAATTTGTCTTCTTCAATATCTTCATCCACTGCACCTAAAGAATCTGCAATGTCCTTCATCTTTGTCACATAATCAGAGATTGATTGTGAGGCCTTCTTCTTGAAAGTAGTAAATTCTGCCCATAGTGAAGCCTTCCTTGATTTGGTTGTGTTTTGGAAATGCTCCTCCAAAGCATTCCAAATGTCACATGCACTTTCAAGTCCTCTGATGTGAGGAAGCAAATAGTCATTGACTGCCATGTAGATTATGCTCCTTGCTTCAGCATCCTTCTTCATCCAATTCTTTAGATCTGACAATTCTTCCCTAGTTGGAACACTAGGATCTCTGAATTTAGGCTTCTCTTCTTCACCTGTAATGTAGGCTATCAAATCTTTTCTCATAAGATGAGCTTCCATCCTCATAGACCATGCAGGATAGTTTTCTCTATCCAACTTTTCAATTTGGAGACTATCTCCCATTCTTGCTTCACCTGTAGTCTCAAAACTTTAGACTTTACAAGGAATAAATGTACCTTTACTTCGAGTCTTGCTTCTTCTGATCCTTCTGATGGCTTCAATGTGTCTACCTTCAAGTTTTCTTCAACCTTTATCCTTTTGTACCTTCAAGATGTAAAGATTTATATTTCTGCAGTAGTCGGAGTCTTCTTCACTTCAATTTTGACACAACCTGCTCTGATACCACTGATGGAGAGTATTAATCTCCAAAAGAACAAGTTAACCTTGAATTTAGATCACCTCTATATCAAGATTAACTTTAGACTCCACCAAATTTAGAGATCATTCACCAATTTATCAGAGAATTGATTATTCTGATAAATTCAACTTCTTCAGAAAAGTCTGCTGCAGATTAATCACTCATTGACTAATCAATTCTGTAAAGTTTTTGACAAAACTTTGCACAACACTTCGCCTTGAGATTGCACAACTTTGCCAAGTTAAATTTCTCAAAATGATTGAGTACACACTGAGAAATGTGTGAAACACTTTACCTATGTCTGAAACAGCTTCTCTGCAATGGCGACTTTGACACCTGCAACTTCTTAACACTGGTTCTCCCAAAGTAAATCCCGTTTGATCAAGATCTTTTAGCCATAGATGGCTTACCTTCCAACTTAGATTTTAAGCCCTCACTTGTGTACAACTTTACACTGTGGACTGAGCAATGACCATTTCTTTAAAGATGAAATATGCGCCAGTTCTGACGACTCTTAGAACATTTTCACATATGAATGTTCCTAAACAAAATTCTCTCAGCCTGACTACAATTAACCTCTCAAATTCTAGCCATAGATAGATTAGCTATGGACTTAGATACGTGCAGAAGGATTTCTCAAAAGATTAAACATAGAAGGAGCAGACAGCAAAACATCGGGCGCAAGTTTTTTCGATTTCTTCAGAAAAATTACATCTAAGTGAGGATAGACAATTCACTCACTTTTTCATGTGTCTAATGACACTCTCTACAACTTATTTCTCTCTTCCTATTCTCTATTCTTCTTCTGCTCTATTTGCCCCGACATTTTCCAACATATTTATAGATGAATATGTACAAGTGTATGATTAGACAAAAGTATAAGTCAGCTAATGTACATATGTGTACACATCTTTTGAATCCTGAAAAAATATCCTTCCTTCAACCTTTTGAATTTATTCTCCTCTTGACTCCTTGACTTCATTCCTTCATAATCCTTCAATTGATGATTGTCATGCACCAACAGCTCCCCCTCAATCATTAATTGAGGTTCTTCTCTATCTTCTTGATTCCTGCCATATCCTTGAATCTTTGTAATTTTGGTCCATCTAGACTTTTTGTCATCATATCTGCAACTTGATCTTTTGTAGGAGTGTGTATGACTTCAATCTCCTTCTCAATAACCTTCTCTCTCAAGAAATGATACTGTATTTCAATATGCTTAGTTCTAGCATGAAACACAGGATTAGCTGCCAAGTATAAAGAACTCATGTTGTCTCCACAAACAATAGGAGTACTTTGAACAACATCAAAAACCTTCATAAGTGTCTTTAGCCATATTACCTCTTTTGCAGCTTCCACCATACCTTTATATTCTGCCTCTGTAGATGACAAAGCAACTGTATGTTGCTTCTTAGAACACCATGAAATCAATTTGTCTCCTACATAGCACAAGTATCCATGTGTTGATCTTCTATCATCCACATTACCTGCCCAATCTGCATCACTATATATCTTCATTCTTGTATCAGAAGTAAATCCATAGTACAACCCTTCTCTGAGTGTACCCTTGATGTACCTAAGTACTCTTTGTCCTGCAATCCAATGTTCTTTTCTAGGACAATGCATAAATTGTGAAAGCACACCTACTGCATATGACAAATCAGGCCTTGTCAATGTAGCATAAATCAAGCTACCAACCAAACTTTGATAGAGTTTCATATCTCTGAACTCTTCTCCTCCAAACCTAGACAATTTATGGTTTACTTCCAAAGGTGTAGGTGCAACCCTGCAATCTTCCATTTAAAATTTGGTTAGCAAATTTTTAAGATACCTTTCTTGGGTTACATATACTCCATGTTGAGTATATAAAATCTCCATTCCCAAGAAGAATGACAAGTTCCCCAAATCACTGATTTTGAACTCTTTCTCCATCTGCTTCTTGATCATTTGTATTCCTTTATCATCTGTTCCTGTAAGTATTATGTCATCAACATAAATACACACATAAATGAATCCATCTTCACTTGCCTTGACTAGCAAGCTACTATCTGCCTTTGATGCTTGGAATCCAAGTTCATTTAAGAACTTTACAAGCCTATAATTCCATGCCCTTGGGGCCTGCTTTAACCCATACAAAGCTCTCTTAAGCTTACACACATAATTTGGATTCACTTGATCTTTGAACCCATCTGGTTGCTCCATATAAACTTCATCTGAAATGTAACCATTCAAAAAAGCATTTTTAACATCTAATTGAGACAACTTCCAACCTTTGCAAGCAACAATTGCTATGAGGGTTCTGATTGTTGTCATCTTTGCCACAGGACTATAAGTCTCATCATAGTCCACTCCATATGTCTGTGCATACCCTTTCACAACAAGTCTAGCTTTATATCTAGACACACTTCCATCTGCAAATCTTTTGGTTTTATAAACCCACTTACATCCAATAATTTTCTGGCTATTAGGTTTAGGAACCAGATCCCAAGTCTGATTCTCTATCAATGCATCATACTCCTCTTGCATGGCTTCTTCCCAATTTCTCTTGCCTTTGGCTTCATCATATGTAGATGGATCTTCATCTGCTTTTACCAAATAAGCATAATCTTTAGTAGTTAAGAATGAGGTATCATAGCTATACCTTGTAGGTTGCCATTTGTGCCTAGATGACCTCCTAACTTCTGCACTTCTTGAAGTCTCTGGTTCATCACATTCTGGATCAAACCTTGGCCTCTCTTCTACTTCAACCTGTACTTCATTGTTCTCACTTTCATCAAGTAATTGAATCTTTGCATTTCCTTTTCTTTGTTCCACTACTTCTTCATCATCTGCATGTACATTATATTTACCTGCATACCAAGTACCTTGCTCATCAAATGTAACATCCTTGG
Source organism: Ceratopteris richardii (assembly GCA_020310875.1). Taxonomy (NCBI): domain Eukaryota; kingdom Viridiplantae; phylum Streptophyta; class Polypodiopsida; order Polypodiales; family Pteridaceae; genus Ceratopteris; species Ceratopteris richardii. The sequence continues at coordinate 46,969,617 of CM035412.1, read as the reverse complement.
ATACAAGGAATTGCTTTGTGGATGGACTCCACAACCTGTATCCCATTTGCTTATCATCATAACCAATGAATACATACTTTTCTGCCTTAGGCTCCAACTTATGCCTCAATTGAGATGGCACATATGCATATGCCAAACATCCAAATATTCTGCAATGATCCAAGGTAGGTATCTTACCCCACCAAGCTTCATATGGTGTCATACCTTGCAAAGCTTTACAAGGCAATCTATTGACCAAGTAAGTAGCTGTATTAACAGCCTCTACCCACAAATAATTTGGACAATTCTTCTCTTTCATCATGGACCTTGCAAACTCAACAAGAGTCCTATTTCTTCTTTCTGCTACCCCATTTTGTTGAGGAGAATACCTGCAAGTAACTTCTCTCTTTATACCTGCATTCCACAAATAATCATTGAATTCTTTTGAAAAATACTCTCCCCCTCCATCTGACCTTAGTCTCTTTAATTTTTGACCTGTAATCCTTTCTGCATATGCATGATAGTGTTTAAATGTATTAAACACTTCTGACTTTTCTTTAATCACATAAATTGTGATCCACCTGGTAGCATCATCAACATATATGACATAATATCTTGAACCATTTATACTAAAGTCCTTTGAAGGACCCCACACATCTGTATGCACCAATTCAAGTCTTTCTGAATACATAAACCCATGCTTGGAATAGGATTGCTTGTGAGCCTTACCTAATTGACATGCCTCACATCTGTATGTCATGTGTTGACCTGCAATGTTAGGCAATCCAAGCACTGAATCATTGTTAATCATTTCTTTAATACCTCTTTCATTAAAGTGTCCAAGTCTTTTGTGCCAAAGATCCAATTCTGACACCTTCTGCTCTCCATATGTGAACATAGCATGTCCAACATTTCCTTGTACCTTCAATGTGAAAAGCCTTCCTTCTTTCTTTCCTGTAACAACCTGTTTATACCCTTGACTAGGGTCTTCAACATAAACTCCATCATTGGTGAACCTTACCTCATATCCTTTTTCCACAATTTGACCTACACTGATCAAATTCTTTGGGATTGTGGGAACATAAAGTACCTTACTCAGAAGAGTGCTCCCATCCTTAGCTTTGACTGAACCAATTGACTTTACCTTATGCTTTGTATTATCACCTGTCTGAACTGTATGATTAATTGCATTATGATCTAGGTCAGTCATCAAAGCAATATTTCCACTTAAATGATTACTACATCCTGAATCAATGTAGAACACTCTCATGTCCTCATGTGAAGTTTCACATGTATTCATAATGAGAGTCGAGTCCTCCTTCTGATCTGATGTATAGTTGTAGTAGGTGTTATTATAGGATTGGTTTTGGAAGTTTCTTCCTCCACCTCTTCCAAAAGAATTCCTACCACCTCTACCTCTGAAGTTTCCTCTCTGAAATCTACCACCTCTTGCTCTTTGATTAAAGTTCTGATAATTACCATTGTTTTGATTATTATGCCAACAATCATGAGATAGATGATTGGTCTTACCACATATCCAACAAGCTCTTGCATTATCTTTGTTGTTTCTGCCTCTTCCTCTACTTCTGCCACTTCCTTTTCCTCTTATGAAATTTGCTTGGTTTGATGTACCTTCTTCTTCACCTGATTGTTGCTTCCCTTTGTTAGCTTTCTTCTTGTCTTTAGAGTACATTGCATGACCTGCACTCTTATCAACATCTCCTTTGATATCATTCTCAAAAGTTAGCATATGACCTAACAATTGATTCAAATCAGGAGGAAAGTGATCTAATGAAAGTTCTGTAGATAAAATGAAAGGCTTCCACTTCTCATCTTCTCTTAGCCCTGTGAGTATTTTTCTTCTTCAATATCTTCATCCACTGCACCTAAAGAATCTGCAATGTCCTTCATCTTTGTCACATAATCAGAGATTGATTGTGAGGCCTTCTTCTTGAAAGTAGTAAATTCTGCCCATAGTGAAGCCTTCCTTGATTTGGTTGTGTTTTGGAAATGCTCCTCCAAAGCATTCCAAATGTCACATGCACTTTCAAGTCCTCTGATGTGAGGAAGCAAATAGTCATTGACTGCCATGTAGATTATGCTCCTTGCTTCAGCATCCTTCTTCATCCAATTCTTTAGATCTGACAATTCTTCCCTAGTTGGAACACTAGGATCTCTGAATTTAGGCTTCTCTTCTTCACCTGTAATGTAGGCTATCAAATCTTTGCTCATAAGATGAGCTTCCATCCTCATAGACCATGCAGGATAGTTTTCTCTATCCAACTTTTCAATTTGGAGACTATCTCCCATTCTTGCTTCACCTATAGTCTCAAAACTTTAGACTTTACAAGGAATAAATGTACCTTTACTTCGAGTCTTGCTTCTTCTGATCCTTCTGATGGCTTCAATGTGTCTACCTTCAAGTTTTCTTCAACCTTTATCCTTTTGTACCTTCAAGATGTAAAGATTTATATTTCTGCAGTAGTCGGAGTCTTCTTCACTTCAATTTTGACACAACCTGCTCTGATACCACTGATGGAGAGTATTAATCTCCAAAAGAACAAGTTAACCTTGAATTTAGATCACCTCTATATCAAGATTAACTTTAGACTCCACCAAATTTAGAGATCATTCACCAATTTATCAGAGAATTGATTATTCTGATAAATTCAACTTCTTCAGAAAAGTCTGCTGCAGATTAATCACTCATTGACTAATCAATTCTGTAAAGTTTTTGACAAAACTTTGCACAACACTTCGCCTTGAGATTGCACAACTTTGCCAAGTTAAATTTCTCAAAATGATTGAGTACACACTGAGAAATGTGTGAAACACTTTACCTATGTCTGAAACATCTTCTCTGCAATGGCGACTTTGACACCTGCAACTTCTTAACACTGGTTCTCCCAAAGTAAATCCCGTTTGATCAAGATCTTTTAGCCATAGATGGCTTACCTTCCAACTTAGATTTTAAGCCCTCACTTGTGTACAACTTTACACTGTGGACTGAGCAATGACCATTTCTTTAAAGATGAAATATGCGCCAGTTCTGACGACTCTTAGAACATTTTCACATATGAATGTTCCTAAACAAAATTCTCTCAGCCTGACTACAATTAACCTCTCAAATTCTAGCCATAGATAGATTAGCTATGGACTTAGATACGTGCAGAAGGATTTCTCAAAAGATTAAACATAGAAGGAGCAGACAGCAAAACATCGGGCGCAAGTTTTTTCGATTTCTTCAGAAAAATTACATCTAAGTGAGGATAGACAATTCACTCACTTTTTCATGTGTCTAATGACACTCTCTACAACTTATTTCTCTCTTCCTATTCTCTATTCTTCTTCTGCTCTATTTGCCCCGACATTTTCCAACATATTTATAGATGAATATGTACAAGTGTATGATTAGACAAAAGTATAAGTCAGCTAATGTACATATGTGTACACATCTTTTGAATCCTGAAAAAATATCCTTCCTTCAACCTTTTGAATTTATTCTCCTCTTGACTCCTTGACTTCATTCCTTCATAATCCTTCAATTGATGATTGTCATGCACCAACAGCTCCCCCTCAATCATTAATTGAGGTTCTTCTCTATCTTCTTGATTCCTGCCATATCCTTGAATCTTTGTAATTTTGGTCCATCTAGACTTTTTGTCATCATATCTGCAACTTGATCTTTTGTAGGAGTGTGTATGACTTCAATCTCCTTCTCAATAACCTTCTCTCTCAAGAAATGATACTGTATTTCAATATGCTTAGTTCTAGCATGAAACACAGGATTAGCTGCCAAGTATAAAGAACTCATGTTGTCTCCACAAACAATAGGAGTACTTTGAACAACATCAAAAACCTTCATAAGTGTCTTTAGCCATATTACCTCTTTTGCAGCTTCCACCATACCTTTATATTCTGCCTCTGTAGATGACAAAGCAACTGTATGTTGCTTCTTAGAACACCATGAAATCAATTTGTCTCCTACATAGCACAAGTATCCATGTGTTGACCTTCTATCATCCACATTACCTGCCCAATCTGCATCACTATATATCTTCATTCTTGTATCAGAAGTAAATCCATAGTACAACCCTTCTCTGAGTGTACCCTTGATGTACCTAAGTACTCTTTGTCCTGCAATCCAATGTTCTTTTCTAGGACAATGCATAAATTGTGAAAGCACACCTACTGCATATGACAAATCAGGCCTTGTCAATGTAGCATAAATCAAGCTACCAACCAAACTTTGATAGAGTTTCATATCTCTGAACTCTTCTCCTCCAAACCTAGACAATTTATGGTTTACTTCCAAAGGTGTAGGTGCAACCCTGCAATCTTCCATTTAAAATTTGGTTAGCAAATTTTTAAGATACCTTTCTTGGGTTACATATACTCCATGTTGAGTATATAAAATCTCCATTCCCAAGAAGAATGACAAGTTCCCCAAATCACTGATTTTGAACTCTTTCTCCATCTGCTTCTTGATCATTTGTATTCCTTTATCATCTGTTCCTGTAAGTATTATGTCATCAACATAAATACACACATAAATGAATCCATCTTCACTTGCCTTGACTAGCAAGCTACTATCTGCCTTTGATGCTTGGAATCCAAGTTCATTTAAGAACTTTACAAGCCTATAATTCCATGCCCTTGGGGCCTGCTTTAACCCATACAAAGCTCTCTTAAGCTTACACACATAATTTGGATTCACTTGATCTTTGAACCCATCTGGTTGCTCCATATAAACTTCATCTGAAATGTAACCATTCAAAAAAGAATTTTTAACATCTAATTGAGACAACTTCCAACCTTTGCAAGCAACAATTGCTATGAGGGTTCTGATTGTTGTCATCTTTGCCACAAGACTATAAGTCTCATCATAGTCCACTCCATATGTCTGTGCATACCCTTTCACAACAAGTCTAGCTTTATATCTAGACACACTTCCATCTGCAAATCTTTTGGTTTTATAAACCCACTTACATCCAATAATTTTCTGGCTATTAGGTTTAGGAACCAGATCCCAAGTCTGATTCTCTATCAATGCATCATACTCCTCTTGCATGGCTTCTTCCCAATTTCTCTTGCCTTTGGCTTCATCATATGTAGATGGATCTTCATCTGCTTTTACCAAATAAGCATAATCTTTAGTAGTTAAGAATGAGGTATCATAGCTATACCTTGTAGGTTGCCATTTGTGCCTAGATGACCTCCTAACTTCTGCACTTCTTGAAGTCTCTGGTTCATCACATTCTGGATCAAACCTTGGCCTCTCTTCTACTTCAACCTGTACTTCATTGTTCTCACTTTCATCAAGTAATTGAATCTTTGCATTTCCTTTTCTTTGTTCCACTACTTCTTCATCATCTGCATGTACATTATATTTACCTGCATACCAAGTACCTTGCTCATCAAATGTAACATCCTTGGATACAAGGAATTGCTTTGTGGATGGACTCCACAACCTGTATCCCATTTGCTTATCATCATAACCAATGAATACATACTTTTCTGCCTTAGGCTCCAACTTATGCCTCAATTGAGATGGCACATATGCATATGCCAAACATCCAAATATTCTGCAATGATCCAAGGTAGGTATCTTACCCCACCAAGCTTCATATGGTGTCATACCTTGCAAAGCTTTACAAGGCAATCTATTGACCAAGTAAGTAGCTGTATTAACAGCCTCTACCCACAAATAATTTGGACAATTCTTCTCTTTCATCATGGACCTTGCAAACTCAACAAGAGTCCTATTTCTTCTTTCTGCTACCCCATTTTGTTGAGGAGAATACCTGCAAGTAACTTCTCTCTTTATACCTGCATTCCACAAATAATCATTGAATTCTTTTGAAAAATACTCTCCCCCTCCATCTGACCTTAGTCTCTTTAATTTTTGACCTATAATCCTTTCTGCATATGCATGATAGTGTTTAAATGTATTAAACACTTCTGACTTTTCTTTAATCACATAAATTGTGATCCACCTGGTAGCATCATCAACATATATGACATAATATCTTGAACCATTTATACTAAAGTCCTTTGAAGGACCCCACACATCTGTATGCACCAATTCAAGTCTTTCTGAATACATAAACCCATGCTTGGAATAGGATTGCTTGTGAGCCTTACCTAATTGACATGCCTCACATCTGTATGTCATGTGTTGACCTGCAATGTTAGGCAATCCAAGCACTGAATCATTGTTAATCATTTCTTTAATACCTCTTTCATTAAAGTGTCCAAGTCTTTTGTGCCAAAGATCCAATTCTGACACCTTCTGCTCTCCATATGTGAACATAGCATGTCCAACATTTCCTTGTACCTTCAATGTGAAAAGCCTTCCTTCTTTCTTTCCTGTAACAACCTGTTTATACCCTTGACTAGGGTCTTCAACATAAACTCCATCATTGGTGAACCTTACCTCATATCCTTTTTCCACAATTTGACCTACACTGATCAAATTCTTTGGGATTGTGGGAACATAAAGTACCTTACTCAGAAGAGTGCTCCCATCCTTAGCTTTGACTGAACCAATTGACTTTACCTTATGCTTTGTATTATCACCTGTCTGAACTGTATGATTAATTGCATTATGATCTAGGTCAGTCATCAAAGCAATATTTCCACTTAAATGATTACTACATCCTGAATCAATGTAGAACACTCTCATGTCCTCATGTGAAGTTTCACATGTATTCATAATGAGAGTCGAGTCCTCCTTCTGATCTGATGTATAGTTGTAGTAGGTGTTATTATAGGATTGGTTTTGGAAGTTTCTTCCTCCACCTCTTCCAAAAGAATTCCTACCACCTCTACCTCTGAAGTTTCCTCTCTGAAATCTACCACCTCTTGCTCTTTGATTAAAGTTCTGATAATTACCATTGTTTTGATTATTATGCCAACAATCATGAGATAGATGATTGGTCTTACCACATATCCAACAAGCTCTTGCATTATCTTTGTTGTTTCTGCCTCTTCCTCTACTTCTGCCACTTCCTTTTCCTCTTATGAAATTTGCTTGGTTTGATGTACCTTCTTCTTCACCTGATTGTTGCTTCCCTTTGTTAGCTTTCTTCTTGTCTTTAGAGTACATTGCATGACCTGCACTCTTATCAACATCTCCTTTGATATCATTCTCAAAAGTTAGCATATGACCTAACAATTGATTCAAATCAGGAGTAAAGTGATCTAATGAAAGTTCTGTAGATAAAATGAAAGGCTTCCACTTCTCATCTCCTCTTAGCCCTGTGAGTATTTGTCTTACCAATTTGTCTTCTTCAATATCTTCATCCACTGCACCTAAAGAATCTGCAATGTCCTTCATCTTTGTCACATAATCAGAGATTGATTGTGAGGCCTTCTTCTTGAAAGTAGTAAATTCTGCCCATAGTGAAGCCTTCCTTGATTTGGTTGTGTTTTGGAAATGCTCCTCCAAAGCATTCCAAATGTCACATGCACTTTCAAGTCCTCTGATGTGAGGAAGCAAATAGTCATTGACTGCCATGTAGATTATGCTCCTTGCTTCAGCATCCTTCTTCATCCAATTCTTTAGATCTGACAATTCTTCCCTAGTTGGAACACTAGGATCTCTGAATTTAGGCTTCTCTTCTTCACCTGTAATGTAGGCTATCAAATCTTTGCTCATAAGATGAGCTTCCATCCTCATAGACCATGCAGGATAGTTTTCTCTATCCAACTTTTCAATTTGGAGACTATCTCCCATTCTTGCTTCACCTGTAGTCTCAAAACTTTAGACTTTACAAGGAATAAATGTACCTTTACTTCGAGTCTTGCTTCTTCTGATCCTTCTGATGGCTTCAATGTGTCTACCTTCAAGTTTTCTTCAACCTTTATCCTTTTGTACCTTCAAGATGTAAAGATTTATATTTCTGCAGTAGTCGGAGTCTTCTTCACTTCAATTTTGACACAACCTGCTCTGATACCACTGATGGAGAGTATTAATCTCCAAAAGAACAAGTTAACCTTGAATTTAGATCACCTCTATATCAAGATTAACTTTAGACTCCACCAAATTTAGAGATCATTCACCAATTTATCAGAGAATTGATTATTCTGATAAATTCAACTTCTTCAGAAAAGTCTGCTGCAGATTAATCACTCATTGACTAATCAATTCTGTAAAGTTTTTGACAAAACTTTGCACAACACTTTGCCTTGAGATTGCGCAACTTTGCCAAGTTAAATTTCTCAAAACGATTGAGTACACACTGAGAAATGTGTGAAACACTTTACCTATGTCTGAAACAGCTTCTCTGCAATGGCGACTTTGACACATGCAATGGCGACTTTGACACATGCAACTTCTTAACACTGGTTCTCCCAAAGTAAATCCCGTTTGATCAAGATCTTTTAGCCATAGATGGCTTACCTTCCAACTTAGATTTTAAGCCCTCACTTGTGTAAAACTTTACACTGTGGACTGAGCAATGACCATTTCTTTAAAGATGAAATATGCGCCAGTTCTGACGACTCTTAGAACATTTTCACATATGAATGTTCCTAAACAAAATTCTCTCAGCCTGACTACAATTAACCTCTCAAATTCTAGCCATAGATAGATTAGCTATGGACTTAGATACGTGCAGAAGGATTTCTCAAAAGATTAAACATAGAAGGAGCAGACAGCAAAACATCGGGCGCAAGTTTTTTTGATTTCTTCATAAAAATTACATCTAAGTGAGGATAGACAATTCACTCACTTTTTCATGTGTCTAATGACACTCTCTACAACTTATTTCCCTCTTCCTATTCTCTATTCTTCTTCTGCTCTATTTGCCCCGACATTTTCCAACATATTTATAGATGAATATGTACAAGTGTATGATTAGACAAAAGTATAAGTCAGCTAATGTACATATGTGTACACATCTTTTGAATCCTGAAAAAATATCCTTCCTTCAACCTTTTGAATTTATTCTCCTCTTGACTCCTTGACTTCATTCCTTCATAATCCTTCAATTGATGATTGTCATGCACCAACACAACAAGCACCACGAGCATGGTGCAAATGATTCACTAAGAAGTTGTTGGATCTGAAATTTATGCAATCAAAGGATGATAATTCACTATTTGTATGGAATCAAGGAAGTGAAATGATTCTATTAGTGATTTATGTTGATAATTTGATCATTATTGGCAATGATGAGAAGAGGATTGCTGATTTGACAAAGCAACTAAAATCTGATTTTTTGATGTCAGATTTGGGAGAGCTAAAATATTTTTTGGGAATTTAAGTAATTTCAATGAAAGAGAGAATTTGGATGATACAACGCAATTATATGCTGGAAATGCTTGAGAGATTTGGTATGAGTTCTTGCAAACCTTTTGATACGCCACTTGATGCTAATGCTAAGCTTATGGATGATGGGAAGTACTTGCATGATGCCAATATGTATAGGAAGATGGTTGGAAGTTTGATTTATGGAACAAAGACAAGACGGAGTTTGAGTTTTGTAGTTGGTTTGGTGAGTCAGTTTATGCATAAACCATGTAGATTGCACCTGGATGCAGTGCGAAACATATTGCGATAGGTGAAAGGAACATGCAACTTTGGCTTGTTTTATGAGAGAAATGTTCAGCCATGTATATATGCATACACAGATGCCAATTGGGCTGGAAATGTCATGGATCGAAGGTCAACGAGTGGATTTTAATTTTCGCTTGGAAGTGCAATCATTTCTTGGAGTAGCAAGAAGCAACCAACTGTCGCTTTGTCAAGTACCGAAGCTGAATATAGATGAATTACACAAGCCGTTTGTGAAGCAATATGGATTAAATACCTACTCGAAGACATGGGAGTCTACATCAACGGAAAGGTGGTCATTTATTCTGACAATGTGAGCAACATTATGTTATCAAAGAATCGAGTTTATCATGCGAGATCAAAGCACATCGAAGTTCATTATCACTTTTCTCGTGAGAATTTCATCGAAGGAGAAGTGGGGTTGACTCACATCAACACTGAAGAACAAGTGGTGGATATCTTCACCAAAGCTCTTCCCAAGGACCAGTTCTTCTACTTGAAAGAAGCTTTCAGAGTTAGAAAGCTTTAGTTTGTATCTAGATTTCATTTCATGTTATTTCATCATCTATGGACATATGTATTTCTTTCATTATGTATTCAAACTCATTTGGAGCTTGAGGGGGAGATTTGATGATGTGGCATTAGTAAAATGTAAAAACAAAAACTAATGAAAAAGTAATCGCATACTCCATGAGCACCTTTTCTGAACTCTCTCTCTCTCTCGATCGATCTGCATATGGCAGCACTATAGCTCCACAAACTTTACAAGAATGAAGACAAATCAAATCTTACATTAAGTCCAGGTTAACATATTGAAAGTCATCTTCTTTCCAATTTCCTTTTTCTTTTCGAAAGTAAACTTCTTTCCAATTGTCTTCCACGGATGAACCAATGGATCAATAAGAAGATATTTTCACTTTTGTAATTCGTAACACATACATAACATAATTGCCAAAGTAAACACTTAAACTAGTACCAAAAAAAGTAACGGCGCGTCGCTTAATCTTTTACCGAGAAGTATGCATCGCTTAATTTCCTAGCTATCAAGAGATAAATCTATTAAAATGTTTGACTTCTTTTATTGTCCTCTTTTGGTGTTGACAATCTGTTTTCCTACAACTTACAATGCAAAAAGTCTTGAGATTATTGTCCTGAATCTTGTTTTAATTTATTATAATTTTCTATATCATTAAAAGTGCTCTTGAATATGTAAATGTAGAATAAAGATATTCAAAGCATCCTTTATTCACCACGTCTGATGCAAAGTCCAAATATTTATGACTAACAGAGGTTTATTCTATAGTGATAATTTACAATAAAAATATGACTTTACAAAGATTTATGATTTACGTAGGTTGTGTACGTTCCCCTATCGAGTATGTCTTTTACGCATATTAAAATGTAAATGACAATCTTCTATGCAATATAGCTTCTATCGAGTCTTGCCTTTTTTTGGTCGTACTCACATTGGGATTTGGGTGGTCCCAAGACACTAGTGCAGTTGTATCATTTTAGTTGTATCATTTTCTTTCTTTTTTAACTAAAGTGCGGGAGAGTAGACCAAGGCCGAATTTCCTTTTTAGAACAAAAAAATAAAATGTAAAGGACAGAAGTGGGCTGTCTGTTCACGTTCGGAAAAGAGAGAGAGACTTCATAATTATGATATCACATAGACGTATAAGTTTCTTGCTCTTCTCCGGTCTCCTACTGATCTTCTTTGTACCACTTCTTTCCAACTCTCCATTTTGGACGTACATGATGTATCGTGTATTGGTTGTAGAAGGATTGTAGAATATTATGTATGGTATTGAATTTATCCAAGTTGATGGAGGCATTGTTCTTTGTGTCTTAGATTTGAGGGTAGTAAACTCCGGACCACTCCCATGGAGCTAGTTTAAGGATTAAGTGGTCATGATGTTAGAGGTACAATTGATGAACTTGATTCCTTATCTATGTATATCTAGCTTGGCGTAACATTCAATTTGTTGTCTCTCGAATGATCAAATTTATGCATAGCCTAAGTGTCAAGCATTGTCATTCCCTTAAGCCTACCTTTCACTATTTATCTGTTGTGCAGTTGCTTGAGTTATTTTAACTCAAGGGGAGAGTAATCAGTAGGTTGTAATGAAACTTTGAATGAGTAGGTTGTAATGAAACTCATCTGTCCAAAGGGGTTTTTTGCTAGATGTTCGGAAGCCCATGTATATCGTGAATGAGGAAAAAATAGCTATTCTCTTGATTTGTATAGCTTTTTTTTTTTATGCATGCTTTGTAGCCCATGGATATCACTATAGGAGATGATCGTAAGTACATGTATTTGTTCAGTACAATATGTAGAGAGAGAGAGAGAGAGAGAGAGAGAGAGAGAGAGAGAGAGCGAGTGAAACTATCATATGTATGATACGTGATATGTATCTGGAAAAAGGATTTTCGATGCATGATATGCCATGCAATAATTCCCGAAAGCTTGAAAAGTATTACAGGCATTGATCTCATGTGGATATGTAATAAGCTAACAAAGGAAGATCTCACGTTTTCAGTTCTAATGATTGAATATGTATGCGATGAATGCGAAAATGAATTGAAAATTCAATGTCATTGTAATTAACTTAAACAAAAATAGCACATTCTTTATTTAGAACTGTAGTTCGAATCAAATAACTTGGCACATCATCAGACGCTCTAGAATGCATACACAGAAATTGAAACATCTAACAATATTTTGTACAATGTTTAGTAATAAAATACAAGTACCAAAACTAATCAGCACGTAGATTCTTGGAGAATTAAAGCATCTTGCGTTATGTAATACAATATTGCCTGATGACATGACAGCCATATACCAGATTACATATGGCCTTTTCTTAAGTTAATTGTTTTTCTCGTTGAAAAGAGAGAAAACTACGCATACCCCCTTTGCAAAATAAATATGCATGTATTCTGAATTGCAGGTGGAAGAAAACTTCATTGGCATAAATGAGAACTCAATTGGTGAGATGATCAACCATCGTGCATAAAGAATCCATTGCATATAATTAGGATCCCAATGGCATTTGCCAAAGCCGAAACGTCTTGCACTTCGCGAATGTAAAATCATTTATCCTGCCTAAAATATTGCTTAGAGTTTGTTTGGATCTAGAGAAGCCAATTTCGATATTGAAAGGGAAATTTGGATAAATTTCATCAATAAATTTCTTGATACCCATATATCCATGATTGCAGTAGTAATCGATACCTTGGACAATGTGAAAACTATTTGCATGTATAGAGACATTGAGAAACATTTCTCCTTATGCATTTTCGCACATAAAAATACCTTTCTCTCGCAAGAAAGGGAATATACATCAAATCCTTCTTTCCATTGCAAAACATTTTGGCCATTTGTGTTACAAACGGATGATATTTGTGCACAATGGCTTCATTCTCATGTCCATTTTCGGGTTTTTAATGAAAATGCATATAAAGACACGTAGAGGTGTTTGTATGTGTGCCTCCTTGTGCATGCATGTACCAGCATGCATACTTTATACTGTAGCTGATGGAGTGTCACCCAACTCTCTCTGGCTCTCTCTCTCTCACACATTCATAGACACGTACAGACATCGAAATAAGTACAAAAAACAATGTTCCTACCTTTGATAGGATGGGCTACTCAATGTGAAAAAGAGAAGGATCTAGAAAAGCTCGAGGATTCTTCGTTTGAAGTCCGTTAAGATAAATGTAGTAATGTGGGACCGTCATTACCGAAAATTAAATACCTCCTTGGAATAGCACCTTTCCCTACTTGACTAAAACTATTTACGATGTAAAGAAATCCCAAACATGAATCAAAGTTGGGAAAATCTCAAGTGATCTTAGAGCGGGTGACAGTTTTGAGAATCTATGAGGAGTTTTTGGAAAGTCTGTGAAGAATTTTCAGAAAATGAAACGAAAAACTACGAATGTAGAGGAGGTACTGGGGTATCCACTTTTAACAAGATCAGAAAATATGCACTCCCAGTACTTCCCCTACTCAAGGGAGGTCCTCCTTAAGGAAGTATACCCTTTAACATTTGTGTGAGCAGGCAGATCACAATAATTGCACAACAAATGTAATCACTCAGAGAGAAGATCAATGACAATGGCAATAGTAAAGGACGAAACCACTCCTTAGTTCACACAGATGATTATAATATAGGCAAAAGAGATGCTCAAAATTTGATTGCTCTGGACTATCATGCCACTCCAGAACTAAACAGCATCAATACAAGAGATTCATCCAATCCGCACAATGAACACAACTAGATGCAGACGGGTACTGATCAGTATAAAGTGTGAAGACTTGCTCCAAGGGGAGAGGAAAAAAATACCACTAGCACCAAAAATACCATTGACTCACAATGAATGACAAAACCAAGCCACTCTCTTCACACTATAGTGCTATTAGCCCTCCACTGCATAGCCCACGCTTTGTATCCTCACCACAGAGTGCCACAGAGTGCAAAGAGAGGACCCCTGTACGTATGTATGTCTTTGTGTTCCAAATGAACACAATTCCATTGCTTTTATAGGCTCCAATAGGCCAAGAGGGCCTTGCCGATTCCTCACGTCCACTGATCAAGCGTCAATTGATTGCCCAAAATTGGAGGGATAGATCAAATATGTCACTAGATTTGAATTGGATCCTCAAAAATAGGCAGTTGTCATGAATGGTTGGCGGCAACACTCATTTCTCCTCTTTCACCTTTACGTCTTACACTTTTACCCTTTTACTTGCAAGCTGAGATCCTCATTTTATGCTGCCCGTGATATTGGAATGACCCATTCAGTGTGAGAGATGGTGGGTGGTGCTGATGGAGGGTCGGTGAGATGGAGGGTTGATTTTAACCCTGAACCAAGAGCCCAATCAATTCCATAATTGGAAAAGTCATCTTCTTCATACTCGAAAAGCACCAATGTAACAACATCAGAAGAACTTTTGCCAAAGCATGTTCAATATGAAAGGCATGATCAGGGAGCTAATTTATGTCTTTGGATATCTGACATGTGAGGAGCCAATTGAATTCTCTTGTATCAAGCATGGGCCTGGAGAGAAGATTGGAGCAGAGGTGGTGGAGATGGTGGTGGGGGTGGGTGTGGGGGTTGTGGGAGAAAAGATGAGGGGGTGGAGGGGGTGGTGGAGATGGTGGTGGGGGTGGGTGTGGGGGTGGGTGTGGGGGTTGTGGGGGAAAAGATGAGGGGGTGGAGGGAGTGGTGGAGATGGTGGTGGGGGTGCGTGTGGGGTTTGTGGGGGAAAGTTTGAGGGGGATGGAGGGGGACGGTGGAGATGGTGGTGGGGGTGTGTGTGGGTTGTCTGGGGGAAAAGATGAGGGGGTGGAGGGGGACGGTGGAGATGGTGGTGGGGGTGTGTGTGGGGGTTGTGGGGGGAAAGATGAGGGGGTGGAGGGGGTGGTGGAGATGGTGGTGGGGGTGGGTGTGGGGGTTGTGGGGAAAAACATGAGGGGGTGGTGGAGATGGTGGTGGGGGTGGGTATGGGGGTTGTGGGGGAAAAGATGAGGGGGATGGAGGGGGATGGAGGGGGACGGTGGAGATGGTGGTGGGGGTGTGTGTGGGGATTGTGGGGGAAAAGATGAGGGGGTGGAGGGGGACGGTGGAGATGGTGGTGGGGGTGTGTGTGGGGGTTGTGGGGGAAAAGATGAAGGGGTGGAGGGGGACGGTGGAGATGGTGGTGGGGGTGTGTGTGGGGTTTGTGGGGGAAAAGATGAGGGGGTGGAATGTTGGTGCAAGTTACAAGCCTACACATTTGGCTTGATGGATACCTTGGGAATATCTCCTAAGATATAGGAGCTTGATCATAGGGAGCCAAAAATTTGAATTTGAATTCAAATGTTTACTCAATCACTATAAAAGTGAACTTGAAAAAGTCGTGGTTAGAACACAGCACTCCTGAGCTTCTCATTACTGATTCTAAGTGTGTGTGAGGCCTACACTCTAGCCCACACCTATCTACACCATTAGGAAATGTCATTCATGCCAATGGTATTGTATACAAGTGTTCATTAATACATACATTCTCATTGTTCATTTCTGAGTTCTCTTTCATACTACTTGAAAGTCTCTCAACTTGTGGAGTGCATATCTCAATCATTTCTCCACCAAATTCAAAGATCTAAAGCTTGTTGCAACCAGCTCAAAGTTATCTACATACTATCAAAATTTGAAGAGATTCTATTCAGCCATTTCCGAGAAAAGAGCATCGAGGTGATCACTGGTCAATTTTTGCAACAATCACTACAACATATGAGGGGCATACCGATGCTGTATATACCGACGATCACGCTCGGCCTCGGTATGTGCATTGGAAAATGTCACTTACAGATACCGATGGTCAAGTGACCGTTGGTATGACCGTTTTAAACAGATCGTCGATGTGGCCCGCAACCCTCGGTATATGCGTTGGTATGGGTGTCGGTATATGCGTTGGTATGGGTGTCGGTATATGCATCGGTATAAACGTCGGTATAAGCGTCGGTAATTTACTGGAAGTTATTGACGCGCATATCGACGCCCATACCAATGCATATACCGAGGCCGAGTTTTAAACATACCGCGAGCCCGAGAGCAAAACTTCACATTTTTGCGTGTGTTTGAGTACTGTTGGTGTTCTGTCGAACTTGTGCATGCGAACCGAATTGCGACCTGCATTGTTTTGTGCACACACACACACAGATCTCTCTCTCTACACACACACACACTCTCTCTCGGCTTATATCTCACATCTTGGTAAGTGATGCGCGTACTGTTAGCATTTTTGTTTCTCTATGCTTTAGGTTTTATAATTTCTCTTTTCTTTGATTTTGCAGAAGTTCTTTGGCATTGATTGTTTGGAATTGGACGATAGGTGACATACATTACGCTTTGACGAAAACAATCCAAAAGAGGAACATACTTGTAAGTGATTGTTTTATTCTCTATTGATAGAGAGAGAAGGAGAGAGAGAAAGAGAGGAGGGAGAGAGAGAGAGAGAGAAAGAGAGAGAGAGTGAGAGAGAGAGAGAGTGAGAGATAAAGAATAATGAAAGAAAAGATCAAGATAGAGATAGGAAAATAGAGCATACGTACACACACACATACACACACATTTACACATGCATACATACACACATACATGTACACACATGCATGCTCACATGCACACACCTATACACACATGCATGCTTACATACACACACATATACACACATGCATGCATACACACACATACAAATTTACACACATGCATATACACACACACACACACATACACACATATATATACATATGCATACATACATACACACACACATATACACACATACTATACACACACACATATACACACATACATACACACACACATATATACACACATATACACACATGCATGCATACATACACAGACATACACATACACACACATGCATGCATACATACACACACATACACGTACACACACATGTACAAACATGCATACATATACACACACATGTACACATGCATACATACACACACATATATACACACATGCATACATACACACATATACACACATGATGTATACATACACACATACATGTACACACATGCATACATACACACACATTTGTGCATACATACTCATATACTCACACATGCATACATAGACACACATGCATACATTCACACACACACATACATACACACATGCACATATATACACATAAGCTAGTGTTTTAATTAAATATATATAATTAAGTATATAAATTTTTAATTTTGAAGTTTTTTTTACATCAAATATATAAAAATAGGATTAGGGTGTTTATTCTATTTACACATACATACACATACACATATAATATATATATACATGTATATACACATGTATACAGAAATATACATATTTTAGGTCTTGATATTTAAGATTAGGGTTTTAGGGTTTAGGCATACATATAACTCAATTATATTTATATTAAGAAAAAATATAGAGAAAAATAAGGAAAAAAATCTGAATATATGAATAAATATATATATAAAATATGATTAGGGTTTTAGGATTAGGGGTTTAGATTTTTATAGGTGTTTAACTATTTAGGTTTTAGTATTTCAGATTTAAGTGTAAGTCTTTCTAATTAGGGTTTTAGGGTTTTAATACCTACATAACATATATACACAAACACACATATACATATAATACATACATACATGTAGATACACATGCATACAAAAATATACATATTTTAGGTTTAAATCTTTAAGATTAGGGTTTTAGGGTTTTAACACCTACATAACATATATACACACATACACATACACATATAATACATATATATACATGCAGATACACATGCATACAAAAATATACATATTTTAGGTCTACATCTTTAAGATTAGGGTTTTAGGGTTTAGGCATACATATAACTCAATTATATTTATATTAAGAAAAAATATATAGAAAAATAAGAAAAAAATCTGAATATATAAATAAAAATATATATATATATATATAATATGATTAGGGTTTTAGGATTAGGGGTTTAGATTTCTATAAGTGTTTAAGTATTTAGGTTTTAGTACTTCAGATTTAAGTCTAAGTCTTTCTGATTAGGGTTTTAGGGTTTTAGTACCTACATAACATATATACACAAACACACATATACATATAATACATACATACATGTAGATACACATGCATACAGAAATATACATATTTTAGGTCTAAATCTTTAAGAATAGGGTTTTAGGGTTTTAACATCTACATAACATATATACACACATACACACACACATATAATACATATATACATGTAGATACACATGCATACAGAAATATACATATTTTAGGTCTAGATCTTTAAGATTAGGGTTTTAAATAAATATCTATAATTAAATATATATGATTAAATATATAAAATTAGGATCACATAAGGCAAAAATCTGAATAGATAAATAAATATATCTATATAAAATAAGATAATTATATATAAAAAAAATATAAAAAGAATTAATGTTTTAAATAATTTAATTAGATAGATATAATTAAATATATATATAATTAAATATATAAAAATAGGATTACGTAAGGAAAAAATCTAAATATATAAATAAATATATATATAAAATAAGATAATTATATACATAAATAAATAAAAAAAGAATTAGTGTTTTAAATAATTTAATTAAATATATATGATTAAATATATAAAAATAAGATTACATAAGGAAAAAATCTGAATATATAAATAAATAAATATATATATATATATAGATATAAAATAAGATAATTATATACATAAATAAATATAAAAAGAACTAGTGTTGTAAATAATTTAATTAAATAAATATAATAAAATATATAAAATTAGGATTAATTAAGAGAAAAATTTGAATATATAAATAATATATGTATATAAAGTAGGATAATTATATAGATAATAAAATATGATAAGAACTAGTGTTTTAAATAAAAAATGAAATATATATGATTAAATATATAAAAATAAGTTTAATTTTAATCATTTTAAATAGAATGAATATATATACACATACACATACACACATACTTATACACCTATCTATATTCACATATATATACATATACACATATATATACACATGCATACATATATATACATGTTTTAGGTCTAGGTCATTTTGATTAGGGTTTTAGGGTTTAAACACCTACATAACATATATACACACTCTAGAGTACACATATAATACATATATACATGTATATACACATGTGTATAGAAATATACATAATTTAGGTCTAGATCTTTAAAATTAGGGTTTTAGGGTTTAGGCATACATATAACTCAATTAAGAGGAAAAAAATCTGAATAAGTAAATATATATATATATATAATAGGATCAATTAAGAAAAAATCCGAATATATAGATAAAATAAGATAGTTATATAGATTAGGGTTTAAGTCTTTAAGAGTATGATTTTTAGGTTTAATAAAAAAAAAACAAATGTTCTAAAATGTCCATATTGTAGCGAATGGCTTCTTTGGATCCTGAAGAGAGAATGGCATGTCCTTGCACACAGTCCAAGTATCAAATTTATCGGAAACGACGGATTTGTACTGCAGATGTTAGAGAGTATGGATCCTTTGATAGGAGTCGACTGGAAAACCTACGTTATCATTCGCATGGTCCCCCAGGTGAGCAGATGGACCCAAACGACATTGCACCAGTAACCTCTCGTGCACAAAAGAGAGCAAAAAAGGACTTAGACGTACAAGCAAGTACTAATAATATTACACAGAATGAACATATGGAAGAGATGCTTGAAGAATTTTATGAGATGGACGAAGATCATGATGGTGGAGAAGGTGTCGAGAGTTTCATGGACACAACAGAAATTCCACGATCAGAAGTCGATGAAGAATATGAAAACATGCGAAGACTAGCTCGTTTACCACTTTACAATGGAGCAAAGATATCTGTACTACATGCGTCACTCGTGATGCTCAATCTGCAATCCATTTATGGATGGTCAGATAGTAGTTTCACTGAATTTTTCAGGTAAGTGGAGAACAAATTCGCTTTCATTGTTGTATCACAATAACTTTATTTACTAATATCGTTTTAATTGCTTATTATAAGCTTCTTAAAGATCAATTTTTACCAGAGGGCAATGACATGCCTCCAACACGTGGAGATGCGAAAAAACTTTTACAGTCCATTGGAATGGATTATACTAAAATTCATGCTTGTCCGAATGATTGCATTATCTTTTGGAATGAGTATGAGCATCTCCACGCATGTCCAAAGTGTGGAACAAATAGATTTAAAGAAGATGTTGTAGGCGAAGCAATCCCCTCAAAGGTTCTTCGCCACTTTCCTATCATTCCACGAATTAAGAACATGTTTAGATGCAAATCTATAGCTGAGTTAATGTCATGGCATACAAAGAGCAGGTCTACAGATAATGTAATGTGAGTGCCTACTGACTCTGATGCTTGGAAGCACATAGATAGTAAGTGGCCAGAGTTTGCTAGTGAGCCTCGGTCCATACGTCTATGCCTAGCTATGGATGGAGTGAATCCATTTGGATTACGCAGTTCTTCATGGAGCACATGGCTTGTATGTTTGGTCAATTATAATATCCCACCATGGTTGGCCACAAAGAAAGGTCATTTATTATTAGCTCTTATTGTACCACACAAGTATAAGGTAAAAAACATGGATGTATATCTTGCACCACTTGTGGAAGAACTGCACATTTTATGGGATGGGATTACTCTGCGTGACATGTCTCAACCTATAAGAAGACGAGACGTGCGAGTGCAAGGCATACTTATGTGGACAATGCATGATTGGCCTGGTTATGGTGAATGTTCAGGTTTATCAATTTCGGGTTACCATGCTTGTCCTTTATGCGGACCACGACTCGAAGCACCCTATTCCAAAGCACTATGTAAAACTGTCTATGAAGGACATCATAGATATTTGCCTGATGGACATGTTTTACGTGGACAAATTGGTCGACAAGCGCAACACCAAATGAAAGCTAGCGATTAGAAACAAGTGTGGGATTCAGAAAATCTAGTTGCTGGCATAAAACGGTTGTCCATCTTTCATGAACTCCCTTATTGGAGTGAATTGTTGATCAATCATTTGGTGGACCCGATGCATATTTTTAAGAATGTGGGAGAGATTCTTTGGAAAACTTTGATCGGAAAGAAAGAAAGCAAAGCACAAAGGGAGGACTTAGAAGAGCGAGGTCGCATGAGAGAGTTGTGGGCAATTACTAAGCCCAATGGAACAATATCGTTACCAAAAGCTCCTTGGGTGCTTCGCAGGATGGAAGAGCAACAAGTGAAGAAAACAATTTCAGAGTTTCGAACACCTATTGGATGCATGAGGTGTCTAAAGACTACTTTCACACGAAACGACGATCTTGCAAGACTCAAGTCTCATGATTGGCACAAGTTTTTACAGTTTGTGCTCCTTGTAGCTCTAAAAGATTGTCTTTTAGAGGATGTACGAAGAACCATTTATAAAATTAGTTCTTTAGTACGGTGGATATCTTCTACAGAGATAAATAGAGATAGCATAGAGAGTGCGAAACTCAATGCTATCGAGGCTCTTTGTATGGTAGAGAAATACTTTCCCACAAGTATTCTCACTATTCAACTTCATTGGCTGGTTCATGTGGTAGATGCAGTTGCAATAGCAGGAACTGTACATAGTCAATGGATGTTCTTCTTAGAGCGCTTTTTGAAGACATTAAAAGGATTTGTTTGACAGAGAGCACGTCGAGAGGGTAGCATGGTAGAGGGATGGCTTGTACAAGAATCTCTTGTATTCATAACTGAGTTTCTACGTATGTCGGATCCCGAAATGCCTCACTTATGGAGCGATGATGAAGATGTTTGTCTTGTAGGCAATGAACCACAAGGTAAAGGATTGCAGAGAAAAATGGATGCAGCTTTTAGAGAGAAGACAATGAAGTTTTGCATTGTTAACTCTGAGCCTATGCAAAAGTGGCTAGAAAGATATGAGCTTGTTAAGGAAACTAACGCAAAGGAAAGAGCTCAATTTCGAAGAAATCGTTCCACTCGATTTTTGCCTCTTCCAGAAAGTCTTCAACCTCTTCCACCTTTTCCAACGAGCAGATGGCTAGATACAGCGGTTTCACAAGCAAAGGCAGCAGGTGAAGATATCTGTGAAGAAGAGGAAGAACTTGCAAAAGGATGTGATTGGGAGTATATTAAATACGGTGCACTATGGTCTCATGGACGACACTTTCAAGTCACACGAATCGATCAAAATAGGTCTACTTTTGATAGTGGAGTGATGGTGAATTTTCTACAAAAAAGTAGAGCGAGTGCAAGAGATGATAATGCTCTAGAAGGCGAGCTAGATTATTGTGGTGTGATTCAAGATATCTTGAAACTATCTTTCAGAAAGTTTGATTACTTTGTTTTTTATGTGAAATGGTTCAAAGTAGTCACCTCTGGAAGAAACGCAACAGTGAGACGGGATAAAAATGGTTTGCTTCAAGTCGACTCCACAAGATTATGGACAAATCAAAAGGGATACATTTGTACTTCCCGAACACTGTGAGCAAGTTGTTTTTATACCAGATTCAAAAGAACCAGAGTGGCTATTTGTTTTACAAGTCGCTCCATGTAGTAGATAAATTTTTGAGAACATAGATGTAGAAGAAAGTCCATCTCTAGTGGACTCAGAGATTCATTTGATAGTCGAGGAGGAAGAGATCATTGTTCGAGAAGAAGAGGTCATTGAAGAAGAGGTCATTGTTCGAGAAGAAGAACCAATAGACGATGATCAGGAAGAAACCAGCATAGCAAGTGATTTAGAAGCCATCAATATAGAGATAGATATTCTCGGTGCATCGGATCTTCAAGAGAATGCTAGACTAGAGGACTTTTGAATAAAACACTTGTACGTACTAATTTTTGTTTTTTTTGTTTATTCTCTATATTACTTTTATTATCGCATGCTGATTTCTTGAGTTCTTTTATTACAGAGCACGATGGGAGACAATCCTCTAGTCACTCCACATTCCATGATAGAGGAGCAGTTTTTGAAGTTCATCTCTCAGGTTCCTCCCACGTATATGGCTGCTGCATCACAATATTAGATCGCTCGAGGTAGCACTCCTCCAGGCCTCACTCCTGGCGGCTTTACTCCTCCGGGCCTCACTCTTGCTCGCCTCACTCCCGTCGGTGTCACTCCCACCGGTGTCACTCTTGCCGGTGTCACTCCTGCGGGTGGTGCTACTCCCGTAGGAGGTATGTCTCCTAGCTTTGTGACTCCACCATGACCATCTTTTCAGCCATCTCCTACTAGGTCTACTAGTAGACATGTGCATTAGACACCTCAGCGGAATACAGGTTTTGGACCGTCTCGTAGATCGAGGTCACGCTCTGAAGCAGGAGGTTCTAGGAGTGGATCTACAGGTAGTTGTTGCAGAGCAAAGGAGCACAAGAGAAGAGCCCCAAAATTTTCAAATTAATGGGCATAATTTTTCTTCTTCGAGGTCTTAGAGAATTCCCTCAAAGCCATGTAAATGCAATAGAGGAGTCCTCTAGATGCATAATCTCAACTTGTCGTAAAATATCCTTCGTAAATTAGTAGGAAATTCACTTTTTAGTAATAAAGTGCCGGTCTCTTGTGTGAAAGGACCAAACTTAGGGCACATGTATATCAGCCACTTTGTGACTCTTTGTAGAGACTTTTTGCCATTGTGAAGAAGGAGCTCTCCTAAATTTCGAATTTGCCTCTTTCTTGCATATTTTCATCTTCTCTTTGATCTTGTATGTGTGTTTAGTGCTTGGAATGTGTGTGTAGGACTGTTGTCTACCCCTCCCCACTGTTTTTGAGCTACTATAGTGTGTGTGTGAACTTGTAGGAGTTGTGGTGTGAGTGTGGGTGCTTCTTGCCATTCACTATTTTGGTCATAACTTGAAGTAGACTTCTCAGAATCGAGTGAAAAACACTTCCAATAGATGGGTCGTGTTGAGAGCTTCGAAACGAGTACCCTATTGACTATATTCGAAGCTTGGAGCTAAGAGAAAATCCTTGATTTACTGAAAACTACTGTAAGAGGTATCGTGGCAGACACTTTCAGTCTTTAGTGAGTTTGAGAGGTGGATTAGTCTTTTCTCATGCATAGCAACTAAGTCACTCCATTTTCCATCATGTGTGCGCATGTCTTCATACACTTGGTTAGGTCGTTCGATTGGATTGACATTTAGATGTGTGTTAATTTCCCACTATACGCACTTGTGTTGCAATAGAGGTACAGTCTCATTAGCACGAGTCCTTGAGTCTTCTTGACTTGAGTACACACGTTTTTGGTGCCGTTGCCAGGGAACACTCAGCCAAGGTGCCTTTGTGATGGTTATAGATCGAGTGTGATGGAATCGTACTTGTAGAAGTGAACTTGTTCCGTGGCAAGTAGTCAATCACTTCAGCACTTGTTACTTCACATCCCAGAGGTGTGTGTAATGAGTTTTTAGGTTTAGGGTTAGTAGGAATGGAGAGGAGGAGTTAGGGTTAGGTTAGAAGGAGAGGAGAAGTGAAGAGAAGTGAAGTAGGAGTAGGCCAAGATCACTAAAAAGCCCAAAAATTTACCCAAAATTGGTAATGTTTAGTTTCTATCACAAAAAGTATAAAAACCAAAAAATTTGACTCATTTGACACTTCCCTGTGTTCTGGTATCGCGTGCGAGCAGCAACCGGTATCGCGTGTGAGGTATCGTGCATTTCAGGCCATTAAAGCTAGATCTTGAGCTCAAGGTGCAAGCAAGGCAGCACTAAGGTAAGATTCCATAAAGTATTTTGAACAAAAACACACTAAAAGTGCACAAACACGTGATTAAATGTGTATGCGGTATCACGGGGGGGAAGACACTTGATTTTTGAACTTCATTGAAAGGAAAAGTGGGCTAGGAGTGAAGAGGTGTGTGAGAAGACCAAGGGGGTGCTAAATTTTTTGATTTGTGAGGTATTTTGGCTTGAGTATCATGATCGATTGAGTTTTGGTATCGCGATACCAAAATTCCCTTGTATCTCGATACTCGTTGAAGTATCCTATCGTCGGGTGCCAGTCTTGGTTTCGCGATACCACTTTGGTATCATATCGCCAAGTTGGTATCCCGATCACACTTACCCTTGTAGTATCGTATCATTACCTACTATGGTATCGTATCGTCCATTGGCTAGTTTCGTATCGCGATATCATTTTTAGTATCATATCGCCTCGGTTCTCAGGTATCGTATCGCGAGGAACTTGGTATCGTATCGCCCCTGATCTTGGTATCGTATCGCTAACCCCTGAAGTATCATATCGCCCACTTCCTAGTGTAGTATCGCGATGTCATACTAGTATCATTTCGTGCAAGTTGGTGGTATCGTATCACCACTCGTCTTGGTATCGTATCGTCTCATTGTCAGGAGTCGTATCGCGATACCATGTTGGTATCGTATCGGTGTATATTCTAGTATCGTATCGGCAGAGTGCCTGGTATCGTCTGGAAGTTTGGTATAGTATCAAGAGAATCCTAGGTATCGTATCGTCTATTCTGAAGGTATTGTATCGTCAGGATAGCTCATATCGTATTGCGGCCAGCAATAGTATCATATCGTCTACACTACAAGTATCGTATCGTGTAGATTTCAGGTATCGTATCGTGGCCAGATCGGTATCGCCGAGTGCAGTATCGCTTGGAAGTGGTATCATCCAGAGTGGTTGAAGCATTTTGTCAAGAAACTTGAGGCATTAGAAGAGCCACTCAAGGAGAGTCTCTGAGACTTAGAGAATCTGAGGAGGGTGAATGAACTTGAGGTCAGGGAGAGTGTAAAGTAGCCGAAGAAGTGTCATATCTTTTGTGGGAAGTGCTGCCCAGGTTAGTCACCACTCTATCTATTCAGATACCTCTAGTGACTCAGAGGAGGAAATACCCATGGCTTGGGAAGACATGTAGGGTCCAACTCCAAGTAGAAATTTCATGACTACTGTAGAGGGAGATTACCGCACTTCCTTGCAGTATGTGTCTACCAATGCCCAGGAGATCCCCATCTACCTGGATGGCTTAAACAGATCTGTGGCTAGGATGGTAACTTCCATGGATGCCACGATCGTGCCCAGACCTGCTGTCAAGTACGAGGGAGGAGCATACATAGACAAGATTGGTCACATCTACATAGTGACTGAATTTCCTGAGATGATCAATGCAAGGGGAGAGTTAGTGGAACCAAAAAACTCAGGAACAACAAAACCTGAGGAGCTTGTGACTACCCCTAGAGGCAGATCCCAAGTAACACGAGTCTTGAGAGAAGACTTGATTCCTCAAGACGACTACTTATTGGAAGTCTATATGATCCATGGATCAGACTTATTGCTTCAAACAGACTTACCGGCTCCAGGGAGAGAAGAAAGCCCCATGACATTTTATGAGCTGAAGGATCTAGAAGACGAAACTAGACTCACATACTTGGACAAAAATCAGAGGAGATATTGGCCGGTTAGTGCCTTAGACAGGGCTCGGCTGAGATACATGGGTGTGCTTGTATTCCCTCGGAGAGATTCGGCAACTACTTCGCAGAACCCCTTTGGAAATCAACAAGAGACAGAACACACCACGTCAGGACAAACCAGTCAACGAAGTGTGCCACACCGTACCCATGTACAATTTGCGACTCCAGGAGTGCAAACACACAATCAGGCCCCCGCAAGGGTAGGTAATCAGTACCAACCACCAGTAAGACCATGACCACCAGTAGGAGGGCAGCCGGGAATGCCCCGAGCTAGACCAGCAGTTCCTGTCTTCCCTGTAATGCCAAGACCGCTAGAACCAATGAGAAGATGGAGACATATCCAAGTGTCCAAGTGTGTAAGGAATCATTATGATGGATTGGGAGAACCCTACGATCACATTGCTGAATTTAAACAAGTTCTAAGGGCAGAACAAGTAGATGACTTCTTTGTGCAGTACGAGTCTTTTGGACTCAACCTCACAGGAACGACTCTAACTTGGTTCCAGCCATTATGTAGCGTTTCCTCAATCACAATCTATCCCCAATCACAATCTTTCGCTTACTCAGAAATAACAGTGGAGAGAAGAACATAGAGATTGCACAAGGTAAAAGAAAATCTGATGCGGAAGAGTAGAACAAATATGATGCAGAGAAGGAAGAGTTCTGATATTATAGATGTGAATCAATGGTTACAGTAGCTTTGGACAATAGCTTCTTGACGAAGCCTCTACCTCCCGACCACCCCTGAGCTATCACAATCGCATTCTCACTCGCACTCTCAATCACACTCTCACTCTCACTCTCACTCTCAATCACACTCTCAATCACAAGGTAATTCTCAGATTTCTGTGTGTCCTCCGTGTTGATGCGCAGGCCTTCTTATCTTTTTCCGTTTGATCGCAGTCATGCTCCCCAAAGAAGTGTGCGATCCACCAAATTTAGAAAAAGTCAAGTTTCTCCAAAACTTTCTCAAAAAGCCATGCGATCGTAGTGTACTTCCTTTCTTTAGCATACCTGTCAAAAATAGCAAAAAAACACCAAGAAGACATATCCGAAAACATACATAATTAGACATGGTGACACGTGAGCATGAGTATCACGGATTCGAATAGAATTAGACAAGCCCTCGTTTTTTTTTTTAGTGTTGGAAAAAACGGCACTTTTTAAAGCCCTGTAACTCAAAAACAATGAGGAATTAGGTTAAGCTTGTGAGAGACACTTTCATTCAATTTTTCGATCTACACAATAGTGTTAGAGACGTCCGAGGTCCAAATCCACCTCCAAATGCCACTTTTGAGCCCTGCAAGGTTTAAAATTCTAGAGAGAGTAAAATCAAGGCATTTTCTTAGAATGAACTAAACATAGGACCCTGAACGAGGTTCTTAGAACATGATTCACAAAAATCTCACACAGGCACTTTTATTCTCTTCTACTTGCTCTACCTTTCCCTCTTACAGAGTTTTCCTTAATTCTTTCATCTTCACCTTCAAAATCCCACTCGAAAACATGATGCAATTAAGGTCTGGAGAGAGAATATGAAACTTTTCAACCCAAATTTTTCCTACATGCATAAAATGACCTAATTATTCGTTCTAAGCATTATCCCCACAATGACATTTAGAAAGTTCAAAATGAATTATTTCACTAGAAAAGAGGCCTATTACACATTAGACCCTAATCAATTTGGAAACATGGAGCAATTCTTTCAAGAATTCATTGGGGAATTCATGAAGAGAGGGATTAAACACAATTCCGCATCTTTAATCCATAGTTTTAAACAGAACACTAATGAAACAGTGAAAACAGCAGCCAGGAGATTCAATAAGTATGTGGATAGATGCCCGGTTGTAGAGAGACCCACTCAACAAAAAATGATTTCATTATTTTTGGATGGACTCACAAACGGAACCCTAAGAACGCTAGTGTACGTGAAGAGGCTACAAACTCTGAGTGAATGCCTGCAAGAATGCATTGATCTGGAAGATAACCTAGCTGAGGACCTCAAGAGTACACCCAGCCCTACTAAATCAGAAGACTCACGAAGTACCATTACTTCCAACTCAAGTAATATGGAAGAATTAGCGAAACTATTAGCAAAAAAACTAGGAGTCTAGGGAGAAAGAACTTACCAACACCCAACACAAAGAGTGCCTATGCTACGAAGATGTAGTCTATGTGGAGGAGATCACCCCACACATGTGTGTGCGAGGAGGGACTGGTGCACATCAAACATACCCATACAACAGACAACACCAACCAGGAACTGCTTTGTACTGCCACATAGAACAAAAGTACACTAATCACACCATTGAAAATTGTCCATTCAATAGACAGGCACGACCATTCCAACCACCACAGTATCGACCATATGGATATCCACCTAGAGAGCAAGGCAGAGAGATGCCCAGATACAATCCCTATCCAACACCAGCAGGAATACCAAGACCATATGAACAGGCACCATATCCACCACCACAACTAGTGGTAGGGCCACAACTGTCACAACCTCAACAGGTAGTACCTGCGAAGTATGCTCAGCCCGAAGAAAATTTGGAGAGAGCCATAGTGCCAGCATCATCTACAATCAATGAGGAATCAGCGAACCCTGGATATGAGCTGCCACCAAGAGATTACTACCCATATGAAGCCAATATGTTAGATTACGAACCAACCTATGATTTGGCTTATTATGGATATGGAAACTATGACCCAAGCTATGGCACTGAGGTCGCAACTCTAATGTATACCGCTCCTAAAGCACAACCACCCATGAAACCACCCATTAGACCACCTGTACAAAGAGGACCTTGTTATAGATGCGGAGGAGACCATTTTATTAGAGAGTGCCCTCGACCTTACAATCCACCAACACTAGGACTTGGGAAGGATATTGCAACGATTGCGGAAAGGAACATCTTTTCAAGGACTGTCCTAAGAATCCCACCAAAGTCCAAAATACTGCACCAATCAATGTAATTGAAGTAATAGAAGGATCTGGAAGTGATAAGGAATATACTGTGCCATTGAAAGCCATTACAAGAGCTCACACAAGGCAACAAAAAGGGAAACACCCCAGAATAGGAACAAGAGAGCGATAAACCGGTAAGCCCTAAAGTTCAGGTGGTTGAAGATTCTGAGGATCCACGCGAGAGTACCCAGAACACCAAGGTACAAAAATGGAAGGAAAGAAGAGAAAAACTCAAAGATGAATGGGCGAAAAATGAGAGTCTAAAAAATAAAAAACAAATCCGAAACAAAAGGGAACATAAAGAACCCAATATTTGTTCTTATCGAATACCAATGACTGCAGATGCAAAACCATCTAAACAATGCCCTTATATGTATAATGAGGTGTATGCAGCGAAAATTAAGGAAGAAATTGACAAGCTACTAGCTGCAGGATTCATATATGAGATAGAACACACCGAGTGGGTATCGCCTTTAGTAGTTGTGCCTAAGAAAAATGGAAAATTGAGGGTGTGCATTAACTTGAAAAAGGTCAATGCAGCCACCATACGTGATAGCTATCCATTACCCATCACGGACCATCTATTGGAAAGGGTAGCAGGAAAGGAAGTCTATAGCTTCTTAGATGGATTCTCCGGATACAACCAAGTAGATATTGCTACTGAGGATCAACATAAGACCGCATTCGGGACCGAATGGGGAGTCTATTCTTTCAGGGTGATGCCTTTTGGACTCACTAATGCACCTGCTACTTTCCAACGATTGATGTGTCATGTTTTCAAGGAATTGTTGAAAAAGAGTATGGAAGTGTATGTAGATGATCTATGTACATACTCGAATCAAAGATGAGATCACATTCCCGAGTTGAGAAAAATATTTAATAAATGCCGCCAGTATCAAGTCTGCCTAAACCCAGAAAAATGTGTCTTCATGGTGAGACAAGGGAAGATCTTAGGACACAGAGTCTCACGAAATGGAATATCCACGGATGAGGACAAGATCAAGGTCATCTTAGAGCTTCCTAGACCAAAGAAAGCTAAGGAGGTACAAGCCTTTATGGGACATTGTGGATATTACCGTCGGTTTATTCACATGTATGCCATAATAGCCAAACCCCTGTATGGTCTCTTAACCCAATTCACTTGGACGGAAGAGTGCGAGAAAGCATTCAATGAATTAAAAAAGAGGCTTAGCACGGCCCCAATTCTAAAAACGCCCAATTAGAACAAGCCTTTTCATATTCATGTTGATGCTTCTAATTATGCAATAGGATGCATCTTAGCCCAACCGGCTGATGAAGGAAAGCTAGATCATTCAACTGCCTATGCAAGTAGACAACTGAATCAAGCTGAAAGGAATTATACCACTATCGAGCGAGAAGGATTAGGAATGGTCTATGCAGTTAAGAAATTTAGACACTATTTGTTAGCCAACAAATTTAAGTTCTTCATAGACCATCAGGCCCTACTGTACTTAGTTAATAAACCTTGTAATACGGGGAGATTAGTAAGATGGTTCTTACTATTAATGGAGTTCGACTTTGAAGTGGTAGTAAAAAAAGGAAATACGCATGTAAGAGCAGACCACCTTTCTAGTTTAACCCACGGAGAACCGCCAAGTGGAGTACCCGATGATCTCCCAGATACTTATTTGTTCAATCTGGAAGTATGTCCAAAGTGGGCTGAGAAATTAATTCCTATACTCACCCATGGCCCACAACACTCAATCAATAGGGTTAGCAAAAACGAAATTCTTCAATCAAGAAATTTGCACATTATTGCTGGAAGTGTGTACTATAAGGAACCCAATGGAGTACTCCTAAGATGTGTCGAGGAAGATGAACAAAAGAAACTAATCGAGCAAGCACATGTGAACAAATGGAGAACACACCAAGGGACTTATGGAACCATTCAGGAGTAAAAAAGATTAAGAGTGTACTGGCCTAACATGCCCAAGGATGTCCATGACTACGTGAGTAATTGTGCAGAATGCCAGGAGACAACCCTGGAGGATCATATGTCCATACCTTTTTCAACCATAGCACCCAATTGGAGTAAAACATTGGTTAAATTCCTAAAGAGCAAAGAGCATGAGGAAGGAATAACTTTAACTAGAAGACGATACCTAGACGAAATGAGCAAGGATTACGTACTTGTGGGAAAACAATTGTTTAGGAGAGGAAAAGATAACCAATTACGATTATGCGTGCATGAAGGAGAGTGTCTACCCATCTTAGAGATGGCACATGCAGGTGCTGCAAGAGGTCATTTTTCAGCTGAGAGAACTGTCAAAATGATCCTCTTTGCCGGCTTGTGGTGGCCAACTCTACATATGGACGCGGAGACGTATGTACGAAGCTGTGAAATGTGCCAAAGGGCTAAATACCCAATTTGGAGAGATGACATGCCATCAAGACCTATGGTGTGTGGGAGAGCATTTCCCAAATGGGGTATCAACTTCATAGGACCCATTAACCCACCAGCCAAAGGATCACATGGTAAGTACATCATAGTAGCCACAGATTATTTGACCAAATGGGTAGAAGCAAAAGCTACGATAAAGAATGATGCTCAAACCACTGCTAAATTACTTTTTAAGAATATATTCACTCGTTTCGGATTACCAATTGAAATTGTGAGTGACCGAGGAACGCACTTCCTTAATGAAGTAATAGAATCCCTAATGAATGAATTTTTAGTGATTCACAAAAAATCAGCCCCATACCATCCCCAAGCCAATGGTCAAGCAGAAAGTTCCAACAAGGTGTTATGTACTGTATTGACAAAGATTGTGAAAAATGGGAGGTCTGATTGAGACAAACAATTGCATCATGCAATTTGGGCCTTCCGAGTAGCATACAAGACTGCCATTGGAACTACCCCATTCAATTTAGTGTATGGGCAGAATGCAATTTTGCCAATTGATTTTTTAATCCCAACATTGAGAGTAGCCCAACAGTATGAATGGAGCGGACATGAGTTATCCCAACAACTCGACCAAATCGAGGTTACAGGAAACTAGGTTACAAGCAGTGGCAGGAATCTATGCAGCTAAAAGAAGACAAAATGCATATTATGATGCACATATAAAAGACAAAGGACTTAAAGAGGGAGACTTAGTCTTGGTGTACACCTTAAAGCAACATGCCAAGAAGTTACAAAAACGCGGATATGGACCTCTGATCATCAATAGAATCTCTACTAGTGGAGCAGTTAATCTAGCCACTCTAGATGGAGACATTCTTCCTAACTACATAAGTGGATGCAGAGTCAAACGGTTCATGGAGCCATTGACGGATCAAATGCTAGCACGTTTAGTAGGTGCTCAAAATAGGAAAGCGGAAGAACAGATTAGAGAGGAGGCCCGACAAGAAGCCCTAGAACGTATTAAGAAAAGGAAAGAATGGATAAGACAACGAGATGAACGCTATCTCGAAGGAGAAGAGCCTATCCCTATGGAAAACTACCAAGTCCATGACTGTGACACGACGAAGCCGTACATGTCACAACCTTACTTGAACCTAGGGATCGTCAAGACAGAATACAAATTGATAGATGCATTGATAGACTCAGGAGTAGGACTTAGTTGCATACGTACTACGGTCATAAAAGATCTGCAAATGATTATGAGTCCCACAAAATCCCAATTGAGAGGAATTGGAGGTCAAACCCTAGAATGCATTGGAACAACGAAGTGTCTCTCCACCTAGGAAATTCTTCCATGGAACAACGAGTATTAGTGTGCAGAGACGAGGATTTAATAGAGGATTTGATCCTAGGATAAGATTGGATCATTGAGAATGAAGTCAGTATCAACCTAGCTCAAGGATACATTTCAGCCAAGATAGGGCACAAGGAAATTTTTAGTCTATTAGGAAATAAGCCTTTATTCCAACCCACCACCATCGAGAGTTCAGGAAGATGCACAGAAAAGCTACTGAAACATGATCCCAGTCCCACCATTTCTGAAACCAAGCTAGAAGAAGTCGAAAGTTCAAACCCTCAAATCTGCAAAGAAGAAGGAAAATCACTCCATTCAGTGGAAGAGCAGCCAGACACTAAGGAAACTGACACTCATGCTGCTTCTCACCCAGACAAAGGACTAGCAATATGGAATCCAACACTCATATACTTACGTCAAAGAACGGCCAAATACCAATGGGTACGCAAGGATCAGGAGGAGAAAGAGCAGACGTCAACATCAACTCATAAGGAGAAAATAGAAATGAAGAAGTCAGCTTCACCTGAGTCCAAACCAAAAGGACCCTTACAAGTATGGCTCCCCAAGCCTTTGATTGAAGCTCAGAGAGCACGACATCAGATATGGATCCCCAAGAGGGTCACACAGGCAGCCAAGCTAGAGAGAAGCACCCAGGAGGAAGCATTACGTCGGAAAAGGCGAGTGACGAAGCCAAAACACAGTCATCCGAGAAATAGAAAGGGAAACACCTTTATCACTAGGACTATAGAGGAAACAAAACATACAAAGGAAGCCCAAGGAATCAAAGGAAGAAATCGACCTATTCAAGCGCCCATGAAATGGATTTGGAAACCCAAGCGACTGCAAGGGATGGACCAACAAAACAATGGATACGCCAATTGCACTCATGCAGCAACGGATGCACCTAAAGTATGCATAGTAGGGCCACATTACAAAGCCACGCAGTCGGCACAGGATGTACCTGATAGAATTAATAGTGCACATTCTCCAATGGAGATTAGATCATAGCTTCAACTCTCTTAGGAATGGACATACTATGTACGTAAATAAATGCTTCGGCTATACTAACGCTTGTTTTCATTCAGGATAAGAAATAAAAAGATGTGGTAAGAGATCTCACTTATAGAACCATGGGAAACGGAGTGATGGAACGACAATAATCACTACAATGCACTACACAGCTTCATGCTTTCCTTTGAAGCTAATGCACTTTTCCTTACAAGTGCAGATGGCTTCTGAAGATTTAGAAGCAACAGTACAAGAGAAAGTATTGGAATTTCCACTCTAGAGTATCACCAAGGCAAAGGGACACTGGTTTCGAGAAGATCAACTAGCTGGGGAGTATCTCTTCCTGGCGACGATCAAAATCATGGATATAGATCATCAATTTCTAATCATGTCCTAGGATCTTCGAGTACTACATGAACTCCCGTCTATCGTAGACACCATGAAGAAAGCGAGCATACATAAATATTTTGAACTGCCAATCTATAAGCCCGACTTTCAAAGATGCACAGAGGTCATGAATACCCTACAGCCAGCACTACATGATCCATTGGTGCCTGAGGCTAGAGTGATGGATAAAATAGGTGAATGGGTAGTCATCCAATTTACACATGACTTGATTAAAGAAGCCTTTGGATGGGAAAAGGATGGAACTACCGTGGTAAAAGAAGAGAGCCGCGGCACAAAGACCAGGACATTCACAGACATTAACAGGGTGGACATAGAAGAGGAAGTGAGGCTTATTCACCAATGCTTCTGCTTCCCGAATATGCATAGGTATACGGCCCCTCAAAAGATTATTGTTCAACTGCTCTCACACGCCATTAAGCAGATTGGCAATCAGATTAATCTGACTCCTTACATCCAAGAAAGGTTAGAAGAAGCAAAAAAGCAATGGAATAATAAAAAGTTCCTCAATGGCAGTGTGGCCCTGGCGATATTGATCTACCACGCTTTAGGCATTTGAGAGCACCTGCAAGAAATGCCATCATCAACTGCCATGGCGAAGTATGCCAAAGTTGCCACTGTTCCTAAAAAGAAAAAAGATTGTAGAAGAAGCAGAAACTAGCTCTCAACCCAGAATGAGAGGCACAAAGAGACTCAGGGAAGTCAAGCAAATGGAAGAGGAAGTTCTAGCCACGAAAAGGACACATGTACTGCCGAAAACAACAATTGAGGAGCAAAGGCCAATTACAGAGGAACTTAACTAGGGCCCTAGAAGAGATGCACCAATATATAGAAGGACAAGTCAATTTACCTGTGCAAGGTCACCATTATCAACAGACCCAACAAGAGGTGGAAGCGAAAAGGAAACTCACCAAAGTCCATCGGTACAGGGAAATAGGGCTGGACAATTCAAGCTCATCCTCGGATGCACAAGAAGAACCCGACACCTCAATATTAAATGTGGATATTCAAAGTGAGTCAAAGGATGATGGCCAATGGGTAGAATTGAATGGAGTCAACTACAATGAAGAAGCATAAGGCCTAAAGACGGATGACCACACTACGCATACTGATAAGAACACCACAAGTAAGGAAGCAGACCAGGAAGGTATGCATGTGATAAAACTTAATGAGACTTCCACTATTCGTATCAAGGAGGCCACACCACCTCGCGCAATGTCCATAAAGATACCAAAGAAAGAGCCTTAAGAAGAGAAAATAGAAGATGAAGGACCCTTCACACCAATAAGGGTTGTGGCAGAACCCTCCCCCATGGATGTCACATTTCAAGGGAGTGCCACAAAAGCTCTTGATTTGGATGAACAAGAAAAAGTACAAAACATACAATTACAAATTAGACAACCACACAACAAAACCATCCACGTGGAGCAGGGAAAAGATGTGCAATCCGACGAAGCTCCATACATACCTAGGACGTAGTTAAATGTCGACATCGCTCAGCTCAAGCCAGTAGTACAAGACATGATGAGAACCGCACTAGACACACAACAGTTAATGCTTGAGGCTGACGAAGACTATGATCAAGTGATGCAGGACAAGCACGCACTTAAAGAAAAGAGTAACAGTCTTTCAACAGAATTAAAATTCGCTAGAGAACAAGTACAGATGAAACACAATGAAGTTCAAGAGTTCAAGCAATAGTGTCAAACTCTAACCATGGAAAATGAAGGGTTAGAGGAACAACTACAGGTATTAAAAAAGAAATTAGAAACTAACGAGACTGAGAAGGCATGGATGAACGCCAGGAGCAAAATATTGGAATCTCAGCTCAAGGTATACATGGAGGAAGCGGAAAACCTACAAAACCGCAACAAAGAGCCTTCATGACAGCTTTTCTAAGTGATCAGCCAATAGAAGCTCACGAAAGCTCAGAAAAGGATATCAAAGAGTTGGAAGAAAAGCTAACTAAGTATGAAAATCAGCTCAAGCAGGAGCAGGCAGTCATAGCAGATTGGGAAAAAAGATACATGGAGGACACAGCGGCCCTAAGAACTAAATGGAAAAAAGCTGAAAATCATTATCTCCTGCAATGTAAAGAAGACACCGATCATTTAGATATCGTTGCTGAAGAACTTCTCAAACACAAGAACACCATTGCACAAGCTACTGAGGAAATTAAGCAGAAAGATGAATTGATTAAACAGCTTCAAGAGCAGTTAGAGCAGAAAACAATTCAGGGGACACCAGTAGTTTCACCATCAATAGTGACTACTGTGGAGAATGAGGTACGCCCTCTCTCTCCCCCCTCACATCATTCACCGATAAGGGCGGAACAGCAGGTTCAAATTGAACATACTACTCGGGACATTGCAGAACTAAGCCGACCGGAAAGAGCACTACTGGTGTCCCAGCTTACGACTGAATTTGAAGATCAAATCATCCAAGTAATGAAGGAAGCTAAGATAGAAAGCAAAAACTTGGAGTAGATTTTGAAGCCTTTCAGTGTACCCTATGGCCTGCTGAAAGAACAAACGCGACAATATATAAAGACTACGACAAATAAAGATCCGGACTACAATCTCCACTTCAGCCAAGATACATTCAAGTATACCCAAGAAGAATTTGAGAAGGCTGATCCCATTTGGAGACGCAAAGTTTTGGAAAAGTATCCAACACTACGGGTATAGTGGGAGGCATCACCATATGTGCTTCAGGTAAACCCATCTTTTTGCCCAGTACCGCGCAGACGCTCCTGGTCGCAATTTTGGGAAGGACAGCACCAGGGAAGCAACAATAATCAATGGCTGAATTACCCATTGTTACCTAGTCTGCCTCATAACTACCTACCAACGGAAGAGTATATGGTACAAACAATGGAATTTTGGATTGCCAGATACGATACGGTCTCAGACTTAGCAGTTAAAATGACCAATAAAATATTCAGTATGCTACTAACAGTAATCAAAGTCTTCCAGCATGCAAAATATACTTTTTTGAATTTCATCGGCATTACGCAAGGGTCCGAAGCACTCATTTTTTATCTATCTACTATTCCAAGCCGCTTAACACTTATGGCATATTATTATCGAATTATGTTCTTGCCATCAACATATATGCAAACTTTCAATGAAGCATTTTTCACTGGCTTCTTTGAAATCGATTCAGAAATTTTTGTCAAAATGACTTCGAACCTGAATGCACGTCTGGTCGCTTATGAGACGAGTTTTTTTGCGGATCATCGACAAGCACCAGAGGATGGAGTGAAGTCAACATAGTGGAAGGAATTTATGATATGTCATGCTAATCTTCTGAACCAAAGAGAGCAAGCAGCCATACAGACCTATACACGTCACCACAAAAAGCCTGTCGGGGACGACAGAGTTCAGGAGGAGGGATGTGTGGAAGGGGAATCAAGCAAGAAAAGAAGATAAAGAAGATCAAAGTCAAAAATGGATCAATAAAGAATGAAGAGCATATACAGAAGAACCACCCTCTACCCAAAGCCCCGTAGGGGCACGCATTAGGCAACAATGCGAATAATCTAGGTCTTGAGAATTGAAATTAAAGATCAATCAGAACCAAGACATTTCATGGGAAGGACGGACCAGGGCCAATAACCATACATGAAGAAGTGCAAGACAATATTTGGCAGGTAATAATCCTTCCACTGATTGCGTGCGCTGTCAACAAAGCAAACAGGCTCAGAACAATACAACCGGGTCAGATGTGTGCAACCAGGATAAATCAGAAGACCAAAAGCTAGAAAGAGGTGACTAAGGACAGCACATTCCTAGTCACAGGTGGCGTGCGTGGCAACCGGACTTATTAGGCAAGACAAATGCATCAGGCCGAGAGGATGTAAAAGAAAAATCAAGAACAGGACCATTAAAACGGAACGCCAGTCCAACCAGTTGGCAGGACTGACCAAGGGATGCGTGCGGACGACAAGGGAAAGACAAGAAGTAAAGCCTGTCAAGGGAGGACAGAGACAAAGAGGGGGAGAGTGTTGCAGAGCAAAGGAGCACAAGAGAAGAGCCCTAGAATTTTTTCTTCTTCGAGGTCTTAGAGAATTCCTTCAAAGCCATGTAAATGCAATAGAGGAGTCCTCTAGATGCATAATCCCAACTTGTTGTAAAATATCCTTTGTAAATTAGTAAGAAATTCTCTTTTTAGTAATAAAGTGGCCGTCTCTTGTGTGAAAGGACCAAACTTAGGGCACATGTATATAAGTCACTTTGTGACTCTTTGTAGAGACTTTTTGCCACTGTGAAGAAGGAGCTCTCCAAAATTTCGAATTTTTCTCTTTCTTGCAGATTTCCATCTTCTCTTTGATCTTGTATGTGTGTGTAATGCTTGGAATGTGTGTGTAGGAGTGTTGTATACCCCTCCCCATAGTTTTTGAGCTACTGTAGTGTGTGTGTGAACTTGTAGGAGTTGTGGTGTGAGTGTGGGTGCTTCTCGCCATTCACTATTTTGGTCATAACTTAAAGCAGAGTTGTTAGAATCGAGTGCAACCACTTCTTATTGAGAGCTTCGAAAAGAGTACCCTGATGACTATATTCGGAGCTTGGAGCTGGGAGAAATCCTTGATTTACTGAAAATTACTGTAAGAGGTATCGCGGCAGACACTTTCAGTCTTTAAGTGAGTTTGAGAGGTGGATTAGTCTTTTCTCATGCATAGCAACTGAGTCACTCCATTTTCCATCATGTGTGCACATGTCTTCATACACTTGGTTAGGTCGTTTGATCGGATTGACATTTAAATGTGTGTTAATTTCCCACTATATGCACTTGTGTTGCAATAGAGGTACAGTCTCATTGGCACGAGTCCTTGAGTCTTCTTGACTTGAGTACACAGTAGGTCCCGAGGCAGAGGAGGCAACTCTTGTGGAGGCAGTGCAACGGACGTTGTGTCGCCCGCTTCTACTCCTAGGACGAGTTTCTCAGATGTAGGTACGCCATGCAGTACACCACGTACACCTTGGGGTGCTCATGACCATGAGACTCCAAGGTGTGTAGTATCCGAGATGGAGCTCCGGTGATGGATGCGGCTGGCAAAGCAATGTGTGCACGCTTATGACAGCTTTGCTCCATCCAGTTTGGACACTCTATCATGCTGAAATGGAGTGAACAGGATAAAGATCGGAAGGTTTATATCACACAGATGATTTATCAAGAGTTCCGACTAGCCGATGGATAGTCTCTTGTCAGTTCAGAGTGGATTCTGCACACTGCACGTGAGGTTATGTCCCATCGACGATCCGAGGCTCGTGATACTTTAAGAGCAAGCTTACCAAAGCCTGTATGGTTAGATGCTGAGGAGTGGGACGTGATTCGTGACGAGCAGCAGCAGACTCCTGACCAATATCGCCAGCAGCGAGATGCCACAGCCACACGTTTAGATACGGTTGGACCGTCACATTTGGGCAGCGACGGACATGACACGATGTGTCATGAGTTTGTAAGTACCATTTCATTTATTGAATTTATTTGTGTTAAATTTCTCATGTATGTTCCTCTAATCTTTTGTATATTTGTTTCAGGAGCTGGCAATGGGTCGTCCTCCAACACGAACGGAGGAGTCTTACGGATATCCTCATGGGTTGATTGCACTATTGGAGGACTTGGAGGTACGCGGTGCGGTCGTTTCATGGGAGCATTTGCGATGAGGTAATTAATTTATAAACTTGGTTTTTACTTGTTATTTGTAATTTTCATGTGAATTTATCTCATTCCATTAATGTTCTTTGTTGCAGGACTATTGATATGGAAAGTTCTTTGCATGTGTATGGCCATAGTGGAACACCAATATTTTGTATTTGATTTTCATATGGCAATGCATTGCTTTGCCACATTTTGTAAAAGTGTCATATAGGACAGTGGTTTGCCACACTCTTGTACATGCTTCATTATTGAAATATATAACTTCTTTTGTACATGGTTCATGGTTCATTCTGATTATCTCTTTTGTGTTCAATAATACTCTGTTTCATGAAATCATATTTCGGTTGACATTAGAGTACACATCACATGTACTCATTTTTTTTTTGGGCAGAGTGTATTGTCTTTTGTTAAGCAACATCATGGTAATGTTGATGTAGCAAAAGACAACACACTGTGCCCAAAAAAAATTTTGCAGGTATGGTCGTCGATATACGCGATGGTACTCCCAGTAATGTCATTGGAATAAGCGTCGGTACACCCAGCAGGCGATGGTATACACGACGGAACACGTAGCAGAGGCCTCGGTATGGGCGCCCGTATTACCGATGCATATACCGACGCATATCCGACGCATATACCAATGCTTATACCAACGCTTTGGTACCGATGTTCATACCGACCTTTACACCGACGTCACAGCAAATAAAGTTGCGTTCATTTTCCTCGGTAAAAACCTCGGTATACCATCGATCTGTTGTAGTGAGTCCTAAAAAATTGGGGGTAAAGATTCATTTGCTAAATTGATTTCTCTGAGCATAGTTGATTTTTTATATCATTCCACTTGGAATAGTTAGCTTGCTAAGCTAATTAGATACCCCTAAAAGGAATTTTTCCAATTCCTACTCTGCTGGTTATACTGAGCAAAAGATCCAGCAGGTGTCAAGACATAAATAGAAGGTTTTCTTGAGATCTTAAGGTTCAAAGTTATCTGTTTTGATTCAATCTTTACACACATCATTTCCAAAGTACATAGGACATTTTATGGTGTCATTGGAGAGTTAAGGAGGTCCACTCATCAAGTTTGAAGCAAAAGAGGGCTGGTACAAAGCAGGTTTTGGCACTACGTACTCAATCTCTTGGAGTGTCCATCCATCTCTCACAACAGTGGTATCAGAGCAAACTAAGGTAAAATGGGAGATGGTTTTCCTTAATTTATTGATAAATTAGATAGGAACAAC
This sequence comes from Ceratopteris richardii, assembly GCA_020310875.1. Taxonomy (NCBI): domain Eukaryota; kingdom Viridiplantae; phylum Streptophyta; class Polypodiopsida; order Polypodiales; family Pteridaceae; genus Ceratopteris; species Ceratopteris richardii. The sequence continues at coordinate 46,928,063 of CM035412.1, read as the reverse complement.
TATCAAGCATGGTCTCTAAGGATGAAGACCTACCTACAAGGAAGGAGTCTCTATGGATACAGCTCAGGAGATGAGGAATTGCCCTCATTCAAAACAAGAGGATTGCCAACAAAGGAAGAACATGAAAAGCTCAACACATGGTGTGCAAAGGATGCATTAGCAAGGTCCTATTTACTCAACTCCATCTCTGATTTTCTTTTGCCACATATTAGGAACTATAAGACATCCCAAGAGACTTGGGAAACCTTGTCATCTTATTTCTCTTCCAACACAAGGGCTAGAAAAAATCAGTTAAGGAAGCAACCTAAGCAAGTTGTTTCAGAGTTTGTGACCAAGATTAAAGATGTAGCAGATCAGTTAGCAAGCATAGGAGAAGAGATTGAAGAAGAACAGATTATGAGGCAAGTGATCAATGGGATCAAAGCTGATGACAAATGGGAAAGCTTCACCACTGCCATGGACCTTTACATGGACATGCAAATTCTAGATCTTACAACTCTCATGGGACAATTGTTCACTCATGAAGCAAAGCTCAACACGAATGGAGACACATCGAAAGGTAATAACTCTTCTGCTCTATACACTGATAAGAAGTCTAAAGATAAAGGCAAGAACAAGAAAGTGGAAGATGCAGGCTCTACCTCCCAAGCTAACTATGCAGGGAGAGGTAGATCATCAAGAGGAAGGGGCAGAGGAGGTAAGCAAGGTAGGGGGAGATCCTATAACTCCTCACCATGTTACATTTGTGGTTTATCAAATCATACTACAAATAAGTGTTTCAGGAATTACAAGAATCAGAGAGAAAGAGGATACCAAAGAGGTGGATACTCACAGTCAAGAGGTAGATTCAACCATCACCAAGGCTACAACAACAACTACAACAACAATTACAACAACAATTACAATGGCAACTACCAAGGAGGATTCAAATCTAGAAAGGACTACAACAATTATACAGAAGAGCAGGATGATTCTCTTCTAATCATGAACATGACTTCAAAATCAGGTACAAATGATGACCACCTATTCTACATTGACTCAGTAGTTAAAATTGGAAATGATGACCACCTATTCTACATGATGGCACCAAGCACTCAGTAGTTAAAATTGGAAATGTAAAGACTTGTGATGGAAATCAGAACTTGTTGAGTAGGGTACTTTACGTGCCCACCATTACCAAAAATTTGATGAGTGTTGGACAGATTGTGGAGAAAGGTTTGCAGGTTAGATTCAATCATTTGGAGCATTTGTGGAGAATCCAAGGCATGGGCTCAAGAGGATTGCTAAAGGCGAACAATCAGGTAGACTTTTCACTTTTGAGCTAGAAGACACAAAGAATATTGCACTATACAATTATAAGGATCAAACACTTTCAGAACTTGAGATTTGACACAAAAGATTAGGGCATGTAGGAGAAAGAACCTTGAAACAGATATGCAGGGATCAATGTGTAATTGGAATACCCAATGTTTCCAAACAACACATGATATATAAATGCAGTGCTTGTCAATTTGGGAAGTCTCACAGGTTACCCTTCTCAAGGAAAGGGTACATGCATGAAGACTACCTAGAACTTGTTCACACAGATGTATGGGGACCAAGCAAAGACCCCTGAATCTAAGGATCAAGGTACTATGTATCTTTTATTGATGATTATAGTAGGTGGACTGTATTGTACTTCATGAAGCACAAGGATGAGGTGTTTAATTGCTTTAAAAAATATCTTGCACTTGTTGAGAATCAGATAGGGAAGAATTTGAAGAGGCTAAGGTCAGATGGAGGAGGTCAGTACTTCTCCAATGAGTTTGAAGACTTCTTGCAGGACAGAGGCATTAAAAGAGAAATCACCACAAGGTATTCTCCTGAGCATAATGGGGTAGCTGAGAGAAGAAATAGGTTGACTGTTGAGACAGTTAGGTCTATGTTGGATGAAAAAAAGTTACCTAACTATCTGTGGGAAGAGAGTGTTTCTATTGCCACTTATCTCATAAACAGGTTACCATCTAAATCCCTTGATGAGATGACACCCTATGAAGCATGGCATGGTAAGAGACCCTAATAGACCATTGCAGGATATTTTGGATGTGTAGCATATGTACACATTCCTTCTTAGATAAGAGGTAAGCTAGACCCTAAGGCTGAGAAGTGCATCTTTATTGGATATGATTTGAATAAAAAAGGGATACAGGTTTTATAACCCTTCCAATAAGGGATTCATGGTGAGTAGAGATGTTGTCTTTGATGAAAATGATTCTTGGAAGGAGAATGAATGCAGGAAGGTTAAACTACCCTATGATTTGGAAGAAGAGTTTCCAAGTCTTGCAAAGGAGGAGCGTACTCAGAATGAAGACTTAACTTCAAATGATGAAGACACTATCAACCTTGAAGAGTTCAAGGCATGGAAGTCCAAGGGAAAAATGAAGATGAAGAAACTTGAAGACATACCTGAATCTTCAATTCAATCAATCAGAAGATCACAAAGAGAAAGCAAAAAACCTATCAGATATGGGTATGATACATCTCTTGTTACTAAACACTCTATTTACCTTGCCAAAGATTTGCCAATTGAAGAACCAGGATCATATGAAGAATCCATGACCAAGACAGAATGGAAAGAAGCTATGGATGAGGAGATTGAAGCACTCAAGGAGAGTGATACATGGGAGTTAGTACCCAAGAAGGAATCCATGAAGGTAATAGGATCGAGATGGATCTATAAACTCAAAAGAAATTTTGATGGGTCAATTGACAGATACAAAGCCAAATTGGTAGCCAAGGGTTTTGCAAAAACCCAAGGCATTGACTATGAAGAGACATTCTCACGTGTGGCCAAGATGCCAACCATCAGAGTGTTGGTAAGTGTGGCTGCATCAAAAAATTGGAACATGTACCAATTGGATGTCAAGAATGCTTTCTTGAATGGATGGATTTCAGAGGAGGTATATATGTCACAACCTCCTGGCTATGAGGACCCTAAAAAGGTAACATATGTTTGCAAATTGAAAAAGGCTTTATATGGATTGAAGCAGGCACCTAGGGCATGGAATTACAGGTTAACTACATACCGCCAAGATCAAGGTTTTGTCATGAGCAAGGCAGATACTTCTCTATTCATTAAGAGAAGTAATTCATAGGTAATATACCTTTGTGTTTATGTTGATGACATCATACTTACAGGTAATGATGTTAATGGAATCAGACAAATCAAAAGCCAGATGGTGAAGGAGTTCAAGATCAATGATCTTGGTCTACTAAAGTATTTTCATGGACTTGAGTTAGTCTATACTAACTCAGGAATATACATCACTGTGAAAAAGTACATACAGGATATGTTGAAGAAGTTTCATTTGCAGGATGCCAAAGTAGCAAGTACTCCAATGGAGGTAAACCTAAAACTAAGTGCCCATGAAGGTGATGAAGTTAATGACATTTTAGGTTATCAAAGTATGGTGGGTAGCTTGAACTATGCTACCTTAACAAGGATAGATATTCCATATGGAGTTAGTGTGCTAAGTCAGTTTATACACAAGCCAAGAGTACCTCACCTAGAAGCTCCCAAAAGAATTCTAAAGTATCTCAAGGGTACACAACATCATGGTTTGTATTGTTGGAGCAAGTCTATGACAAGCCTAAGTATTGGCTTGAGTCTCACAAAGTCATTAAAGAAGCTTCAAAATGAAGACTATGTAAAGTTCACTTGTGAACTACCTCTTGTAACTTTTGAAGAGTTTACTTAATGTAAAAGTAAGAGAATCTTAAGTGGTTGAGCCCACATGATCAAGAATGGAAAGAGGAGCCACGAATTCGTGATTTGTGGTAGGTAGAGAATCAAATCAATCATTGATTGATTGGAGAGTGATTGAGGGAAGTTAGCCTCCCAAACTCAACTATAAATAGATGGCAGTTTTAGTCGTGGTTAGAGAGACCTATGTGAAGACCTCCAAGAGCTGAGCTTTATGCCATATCAAGGTGTGATTACAAGGCACACATATGTATCAGTAAGTCATTGTATTGTACAAGCAATATACTTTCATTTTCATGATTATTTGAGTTCATCTTTCCATGTTCTTGTGATGTGTACTACTCACTGCCATTACTTCAGTTTTTCTCAGTCAGCTTGCAGAGATTGTTTCTCTGCACTTGGTTCATCATTTTCAGTGATTTAACTTGGTAAAGTTAGTTCTATAAGTCTACTATATGCTCACAAATTTTCATGTCATTTGGATGTTGGAATCTTCAGTTATGTTCATTTGAAGTCAACAGGGTATGTTCATCTTCACTTCTCTGTCAGGTACCCGACTTTTTCAGTCATCTTGTCAGAGTCATTTCTCCGTGTTTACTCATCCAAATTCAGTGATTTCACGCTTGTTGAATTCAGCTTAATGTCTAGTATAAGCATACAAATTTTCATAATCATTGGATTTCTACATTTTGAGTTATGGTGATTTGTTTGCTCACTGGTCTATTTCTGTAGCAGCCCGTGAAAATCGGGATGATGTCATCACTTGTTAAAACTCATTCTCAGTGTGTGCTTTGTTATTTTTGATGAGATTACTCTTGAAAGTTAGATCTTTAAGCTACCTAGACTTCCCCAAGAGGAATTAAGCTAATTGCTGCTGTGCTCAGAGAATTATGTAAAACACTGGACAGGTGTATGAACCAAGAATAGCAAGTTTTCACCTCTGAGCTAACTCCAACTTATCTATTTTGATCTATCTTTTTGAGAGTGATCTTCCAAGGTACATAGGGTGTCTAATACATCCATTGGCAAGCTAAAAGGGCCCACCATATACTCCTGGAGTTCATTTGGCTGGTGTAGCTCAAGGATTTTGCAACACCTCTTCATCTTCAAGCACATACCTATCCATCTCTTCACAGTGGTATCAGAGCAAGGTTGGACAACATGGCAGATGGATTTCCTTCATCAATTGACAAATTGGACAGAGGTAACTACTCAGCTTGGTCATTAAGAATGGAAGCTTATCTCCAAGGTAGAAGTTTATATGGTTATGTGGCTGGAGATGAAGTTATGCCAAGTTTCAGGAACAAAAGTCAACCAACACAAGAAGAGCAAGAAAGATTGAGCACATGGTGCTCCAAGGATGCACTTGCAAGGTCTTATCTCCTCAACTCTATCTCAGATTTTTTGTTGCCTCACATTAGAAGTTGTAAGACATCTCAGGAAGTGTGGGATGCACTTGAAGCTTTCTTTTCTTCAAGTACCAAAGCTAGGAAGCATCAACTATGGCTGGAGTTCACAACTCTCAAGAAGGCTCCCAAACAAAATGTGACTGATTTTGTCACAAAGCTCAAGGACATAGCAGATCAGTTGGGAAGCATTGGAGAGGTAATAGATGAAGAGAAAATTGTAAGGCAGGTCATCAATGGCTTGAAGGCAGATGACAAGTGGGAAGCATTCACCACAGCTATGGATTTGTACATGGACATGCATGTACCTGATTTCAACACACTCATTGGACAATTACTTACTCAAGAGGCAAAGCTTATCAAAAATGGAGAAAGCTCTAAAGGTAATCAATCTTCAGCTTTATTCACGGATAAAAGCAAGTCTAAAGATAACAAAGGAAAGGCAAAGAAAGTGGATGATGAAGCAGGTACATATCAAGCTAACTATGCAGGTAGAGGAAGACATGGCAGAGGTAGAGGAAGAGGAGGTAGACAAGGCAGGGGGAGATCCCAAGACTCCAACTCATGTTCTATTTGTGGATTAACTAATCATACAACTGAAAATTGCTTTAGGAATTCCAGGAATCAAAGAGGCAGAGGATACAATAGAGGAAGTTATGGCTACTCAAGAGGAAGGTTCAACAACTACCATGGCAACTACAACAACTACAATCATTCAAACTATCAAGGAGGCTACAAAGGAAGGAGAGACTACAATAACTACACAGAAGACTCAAACAAAGAGGATTCATTATTGATCATGAACATGGCTATGCCATAAGGTAAATCTGATGAGCATATTTTCTACATAGATTCAGGTTGTTCAAATCATGTGGCAGGAAATGTGGCACTCCTATCAGATTTAGAAGATCCAAGGAATAAGCATGAGGTACAAACAGGAGATGATACAAAACATCCTGTGGAGAAAATAGGCAATGTCAAAGCACCTGATGGAAACATCAACCTACTCAGTAAGGTACTCTATGTCCCTACCATTACAAAGAATTTGATAAGTGTTGGGCAGATAGTAGAGAAAGGGTTGCAAGTCAGGTTCACAAAGGCAGGAGCATTTGTTGAAGATCCAAGTCAAGGATTCAGAAGAATTGCAAAAGGTGAAAAGACAGGTAGATTGTTCACATTTGAATTACAGGACACTAGAAACATTGCTCTCTTTAATTATGGCAGTCATACACTCACAGAATTGGAAGTATGGCACAAAAGGTTAGCACATATTGGTGAAAGGTCATTAAAGCAAATTTGCAGGGACCAAAGTGTACTTGGACTCCCTAACTTGTCAAAACAACATATGATTTATAAGTGTAGTGCATGTCAGTTTGGAAAGTCTCACAGGTTACCATTCATGAAGAAAGGTTATATGCATGGAGATCTCTTGGAGTTGGTTCATACAGATGTATGGGGACCAAGCAAGGAAGCTTCAATATCAGGATCAAGGTATTATGTTTCCTTTATTGATGATTGCAGCAGATGGACTATCCTATTCTTTATGCAACACAAAGATGAAGTTTTTTCATGTTTCAAAAGATATTTGGCTCTTGTGGAGAATCAAACAGGTAAATCACTAAAAAGGCTAAGGTCAGATGGAGGGGGAGAATACTTCTCCCATGATTTTGATTCTTTTCTTCAAGAAAGAGGAATCAAAAGAGAGGTAACTACAAGGTACACTCCTGAGCAAAATGGAGTGGCAGAAAGGAGGAATAGGACAATTGTTGAAGCTGCAAGGTCTATGTTAAATGAAAAGCATTTACCTTATTACTTATGGGCCGAGGCTGTATCTACAGCCACTTACTTGATTAACAGGTTGCCTTCAAAATCCCTTGATGGGATGACTCCATATGAGGCTTGGAATGGAAGAAGACCAAGTTTAGATCATTGTAAAATTTTTGGATGTATTGCTTTTGCTCATGTTCCTTCACAGGTTAGAGGCAAGATGGATCCAAAAGCAGAAAGGTGTGTATTTATTGGATATGACAACAATCAAAAGGGCTACAGGTTATACAACCCTACCAACAAAGGATTCTTGGTAAGCAGAGATGTAGTTTTTGATGAGAACAATTCATGGTATGAAGATTCATGCAGGAAGATCAATTTACCATATGATCTCGAAGAAGATTTTCCAAAGCTTGGTAGAGAACAATCAAAGATTGAAGAACAAGACACCTCAGAGGATGATGAAGAATGTCAGATGGAAAAGATCAAAGCATGGAAGTCTAAAGGTAAAGCAAAATTGCAGGAACTTGGACATGAGGCAGAATCATCACATCATGGCCTAAGAAGATCTATGAGGGAAAAGAAAAAACCAGAAAGGTATGGGTTTGACACCTCATTAGTAACTAAACATTCTATCTACATAGCACAGGACATAAACCAAGAGGAGCCATCATCATTTGAAGAGGCCAAAGCAAAAATAGAATGGAAGCATGCAATGAAGGAAGAGATTGAAGCACTCGAGGAAAACAACACTTGGGATTTGGTGCCCAAGACTTCATCCATGAAGGTAATAGGCTCAAGATGGGTCTATAAACTCAAGAAGAATTCTGATGGTTCAATTAACAGGTATAAGGCAAGGCTTGTGGCAAAAGGCTTTGCACAAACTCAGGGAATTGATTATGAGGAGACCTTCTCTCCTGTGGCAAAGATGCCTACTATTAGGGTTTTGCTTAGTATTGCCTCTTCCAAGAATTGGAAGATACTTCAACTAGATGTAAAGAATGCATTCTTGAATGGTTGGATAACAGAAGAGGTATATATGGCACAACCACCTGGTTTTGAGAATCAAGTTTATCCTGATTATGTGTGTAAACTTAACAAAGCATTGTATGGTCTCAAGCAAGCTCCAAGAGCTTGGAATTTCAGGCTTGTTTCATTCTTGCAGGACAAAGGCTTTCAACCAAGCAAGGCAGATCCTTCACTCTTTATTAAAAAGAGTAATTCCGAGGTCATCTACCTATGTGTATATGTAGATGATATTATATTGACAGGAAATGATGCAGATGGTATGAAGAAGATCAAAGATCAGATGAGAGAAGAGTTCAAGATAAGTGATTTGGGTTCACTTACCTACTTCCTAGGTTTGGAAGTTGTCTACAAAGATCATGGTTTGTTTCTCACTCAAAGAAAGTACATTAAGGACATGTTGGCAAAATTCAAGATGCAAGATTGTAAGATTGCAGGTACTCCAATGGAGGTTAATCACAAATTGAGCTCACATGAAGGTGAACTCATAGAGGACATCACATCATATCAAAGTCTAGTGGGTAGTCTCAACTATGCCACATTGACAAGAGTAGATATATGTTACAGTGTGAGTGTGCTAAGCCAATTTATGCACACACCAAGGAAACCACATATGGATGCTGCCAAAAGGATACTCAAATATCTCAAAGGAACCATAAATGAAGGACTTTACTATCCTTATGTATCTGATTTAGGTTTGAAGCTATTTTCTGATGCAGATTGGGCTGGCTCCAAGGAAGATAGAAGGAGCACTTCAGGTTATCTTACTTTTGCAGGTTCAAAGCTTATTTCATGGTCATCCAAGAAGCAACCCACAGTTGCTCTCTCTTCTACTGAAGCTGAATATAGAGGTCTTGCCATAGCTACACAGGAAGCTATGTGGATGAAGACATTGTTCAAAGATCTTGGATTGGAGTTTGGAACTCCAACTATTTTTGGTGACAATATGAGTTCTATTCATTTGGCTGCTAATCCTATTTTTCATGCAAGGACTAAACATATTGAAGTTCATTATCACTATGTACGAGAAAAGGTTCTAAGCAAAGAGATTCAAATATCATATGTGTCCACTCATCAACAATGTGCAGATATTCTAACTAAAGCATTGGATGGTACAAAGCTTTGCAAATTCAAGGCTATGATTGGTTTGCAGGTAATCTTGGAAGATTGAAGACCTCAAGCATACTTGGCTTGAGGGGGAGCTGTTGGAGCAAGTCTATGACAAGCCTAAGTATTGGCTTGAGTCTCACAAAGTCATTAAAGAAGCTTCAAAATGAAGACTATGTAAAGTTCACTTGTGAACTACCTCTTGTAACTTTTGAAGAGTTTACTTAATGTAAAAGTAAGAGAATCTTAAGTGGTTGAGCCCACATGATCAAGAATGGAAAGAGGAGCCACGAATTCGTGATTTGTGGTAGGTAGAGAATCAAATCAATCATTGATTGATTGGAGAGTGATTGAGGGAAGTTAGCCTCCCAAACTCAACTATAAATAGATGGCAGTTTTAGTCGTGGTTAGAGAGACCTATGTGAAGACCTCCAAGAGCTGAGCTTTATGCCATATCAAGGTGTGATTACAAGGCACACATATGTATCAGTAAGTCATTGTATTGTACAAGCAATATACTTTCATTTTCATGATTATTTGAGTTCATCTTTCCATGTTCTTGTGATGTGTACTACTCACTGCCATTACATCAGTTTTTCTCAGTCAGCTTGCAGAGATTGTTTCTCTGCACTTGGTTCATCATTTTCAGTGATTTAACTTGGTAAAGTTAGTTCTATAAGTCTACTATATGCTCACAAATTTTCATGTCTTTTGGATGTTGGAATCTTCAGTTATGTTCATTTGAAGTCAACAGGGTATGTTCATCTTCACTTCTCTGTCAGGTACCCGACTTTTTCAGTCATCTTGTCAGAGTCATTTCTCAGTGTTTACTCATCCAAATTCAGTGATTTCAAACTTGTTGGATTCAGCTTACTGTCTAGTATAAGCATACAAATTTTCATAATCATTGGATTTCTACATTCTGAGTTATGGTGATTTGTTTGCTCACTGGTCTATTTCTGTAGCAGCCCGTGAAAATCGGGATGATGTCATCACTTGTTAAAACTCATTCTCAGTGTGTGCTTTGTTATTTTTGATGAGATTACTCTTGAAAGTTAGCTCTTTAAGCTACCTAGACTTCCCCAAGAGGAATTAAGCTAATTGCTGCTGTGCTCAGAGAATTATGTAAAACACTAGACAGGTGTATGAACCAAGAATAGCAAGTTTTCACCTCTGAGCTAACTCCAACTTATCTATTTTGATCTATCTTTTTGAGAGTGATCTTCCAAGGTACATAGGGTGTCTAATACATCCATTGGCAAGCTAAAAGGGCCCACCATATACTCCTGGAGTTCATTTGGCTGGTGTAGCTCAAGGATTTTGCAACACCTCTTCATCTTCAAGCACATACCTATCCATCTCTTCACAGTGGTATCAGAGCAAGGTTGGACAACATGGCAGATGGATTTCCTTCATCAATTGAAAATTGGACAGAGGTAACTACTCAGCTTGGTCATTAAGAATGGAAGCTTATCTCCAAGGTAGAAGTTTATATGGTTATGTGGCTGGAGATGAAGTTATGCCAAGTTTCAGGAACAAAAGTCAACCAACACAAGAAGAGCAAGAAAGATTGAGCACATGGTGCTCCAAGGATGCACTTGCAAGGTCTTATCTCCTCAACTCTATCTCAGATTTTTTGTTGCCTCACATTAGAAGTTGTAAGACATCTCAGGAAGTGTGGGGTGCACTTGAAGCTTTCTTTTCTTCAAGTACCAAAGCTAGGAAGCATCAACTATGGCTGGAGTTCACAACTCTCAAGAAGGCTCCCAAACAAAATGTGACTGATTTTGTCACAAAGCTCAAGGACATAGCAGATCAGTTGGGAAGCATTGGAGAGGTAATAGATGAAGAGCAAATTGTAAGGCAGGTCATCAATGGCTTGAAGGCAGATGACAAGTGGGAAGCATTCACCACAGCTATGGATTTGTACATGGACATGCATGTACCTAATTTCAACACACTCATTGGACAATTACTTACTCAAGAGGCAAAGCTTATCAAAAATGGAGAAAGCTCTAAAGGTAATCAATCTTCAGCTTTATTCACGGATAAAAGCAAGTCTAAAGATAACAAAGGAAAGGCAAAGAAAGTGGATGATGAAGCAGGTACATATCAAGCTAACTATGCAGGTAGAGGAAGACATGGCAGAGGTAGAGGAAGAGGAGGTAGACAAGGCAGGGGGAGATCCCAAGACTCCAACTCATGTTCTATTTGTGGATTAACTAATCATACAACTGAAAATTGCTTTAGGAATTCCAGGAATCAAAGAGGCAGAGGATACAATAGAGGAAGTTATGGCTACTCAAGAGGAAGGTTCAACAACTACCATGGCAACTACAACAACTACAATCATTCAAACTATCAAGGAGGCTACAAAGGAAGGAGAGACTACAATAACTACACAGAAGACTCAAACAAAGAGGATTCATTATTGATCATGAACATGGCTATGCCATAAGGTAAATCTGATGAGCATATTTTCTACATAGATTCAGGTTGTTCAAATCATGTGGCAGGAAATGTGGCACTCCTATCAGATTTAGAAGATCCAAGGAATAAGCATGAGGTACAAACAGGAGATGATACAAAACATCCTGTGGAGAAAATAGGCAATGTCAAAGCACCTGATGGAAACATCAACCTACTCAGTAAGGTACTCTATGTCCCTACCATTACAAAGAATTTGATAAGTGTTGGGCAGATAGTAGAGAAAGGGTTGCAAGTCAGGTTCACAAAGGCAGGAGCATTTGTTGAAGATCCAAGTCAAGGATTCAGAAGAATTGCAAAAGGTGAAAAGACAGGTAGATTGTTCACATTTGAATTACAGGACACTAGAAACATTGCTCTCTTTAATTATGGCAGTCAGACACTCACAGAATTGGAAGTATGGCACAAAAGGTTAGCACATATTGGTGAAAGGTCATTAAAGCAAATCTGCAGGGACCAAAGTGTACTTGGACTCCCTAACTTGTCAAAACAACATATGATTTATAAGTGTAGTGCATGTCAGTTTGGAAAGTCTCACAGGTTACCATTCATGAAGAAAGGTTATATGCATGGAGATCTCTTGGAGTTGGTTCATACAGATGTATGGGGACCAAGCAAGGAAGCTTCAATATCATGATCAAGGTATTATGTTTCCTTTATTGATGATTGCAGCAGATGGACTATCCTATTCTTTATGCAACACAAAGATGAAGTTTTTTCATGTTTCAAAAGATATTTGGCTCTTGTGGAGAATCAAACAGGTAAATCACTAAAAAGGCTAACGTCAGATGGAGGGGGAGAATACTTCTCCCATGATTTTGATTCTTTTCTTCAAGAAAGAGGAATCAAAAGAGAGGTAACTACAAGGTACACTCCTGAGCAAAATGGAGTGGCAGAAAGGAGGAATAGGACAATTGTTGAAGCTGCAAGGTCTATGTTAAATGAAAAGCATTTACCTAATTACTTATGGGCCGAGGCTGTATCTACAGCCACTTACTTGATTAACAGGTTGCCTTCAAAATCCCTTGATGGGATGACTCCATATGAGGCTTGGAATGGAAGAAGACCAAGTTTAGATCATTGTAAAATTTTTGGATGTATTGCTTTTGCTCATGTTCCTTCACAGGTTAGAGGCAAGATGGATCCAAAAGCAGAAAGGTGTGTATTTATTGGATATGACAACAATCAAAAGGGCTACAGGTTATACAACCCTACCAACAAAGGATTCTTGGTAAGCAGAGATGTAGTTTTTGATGAGAACAATTCATGGTATGAAGATTCATGCAGGAAGATCAATTTACCATATGATCTCGAAGAAGATTTTCCAAAGCTTGGTAGAGAACAATCAAAGATTGAAGAACAAGACACCTCAGAGGATGATGAAGAATGTCAGATGGAAAAGATCAAAGCATGGAAGTCTAAAGGTAAAGCAAAATTGCAGGAACTTGGACATGAGGCAGAATCATCACATCATGGCCTAAGAAGATCTATGAGGGAAAAGAAAAAACCAGAAAGGTATGGGTTTGACACCTCATTAGTAACTAAACATTCTATCTACATAGCACAGGACATAAACCAAGAGGAGCCATCATCATTTGAAGAGGCCAAAGCAAAAATAGAATGGAAGCATGCAATGAAGGAAGAGATTGAAGCACTCGAGGAAAACAACACTTGGGATTTGGTGCCCAAGACTTCATCCATGAAGGTAATAGGCTCAAGATGGGTCTATAAACTCAAGAAGAATTCTGATGGTTCAATTAACAGGTATAAGGCAAGGCTTGTGGCAAAAGGCTTTGCACAAACTCAGGGAATTGATTATGAGGAGACCTTCTCTCCTGTGGCAAAGATGCCTACTATTAGGGTTTTGCTTAGTATTGCCTCTTCCAAGAATTGGAAGATACTTCAACTAGATGTAAAGAATGCATTCTTGAATGGTTGGATAACAGAAGAGGTATATATGGCACAACCACCTGGTTTTGAGAATCAAGTTTATCCTGATTATGTGTGTAAACTTAACAAAGCATTGTATGGTCTCAAGCAAGCTCCAAGAGCTTGGAATTTCAGGCTTGTTTCATTCTTGCAGGACAAAGGCTTTCAACCAAGCAAGGCAGATCCTTCACTCTTTATTAAAAAGAGTAATTCCGAGGTCATCTACCTATGTGTATATGTAGATGATATTATATTGACAGGAAATGATGCAGATGGTATGAAGAAGATCAAAGATCAGATGAGAGAAGAGTTCAAGATAAGTGATTTGGGTTCACTTACCTACTTCCTAGGTTTGGAAGTTGTCTACAAAGATCATGGTTTGTTTCTCACTCAAAGAAAGTACATTAAGGACATGTTGGCAAAATTCAAGATGCAAGATTGTAAGATTGCAGGTACTCCAATGGAGGTTAATCACAAATTGAGCTCACATGAAGGTGAACTCATAGAGGACATCACATCATATCAAAGTCTAGTGGGTAGTCTCAACTATGCCACATTGACAAGAGTAGATATATGTTACAGTGTGAGTGTGCTAAGCCAATTTATGCACACACCAAGGAAACCACATATGGATGCTGCCAAAAGGATACTCAAATATCTCAAAGGAACCATAAATGAAGGACTTTACTATCCTTATGTATCTGATTTAGGTTTGAAGCTATTTTCTGATGCAGATTGGGCTGGCTCCAAGGAAGATAGAAGGAGCACTTCAGGTTATCTTACTTTTGCAGGTTCAAAGCTTATTTCATGGTCATCCAAGAAGCAACCCACAGTTGCTCTCTCTTCTACTGAAGCTGAATATAGAGGTCTTGCCATAGCTACACAGGAAGCTATGTGGATGAAGACATTGTTCAAAGATCTTGGATTGGAGTTTGGAACTCCAACTATTTTTGGTGACAATATGAGTTCTATTCATTTGGCTGCTAATCCTATTTTTCATGCAAGGACTAAACATATTGAAGTTCATTATCACTATGTACGAGAAAAGGTTCTAAGCAAAGAGATTCAAATATCATATGTGTCCACTCATCAACAATGTGCAGATATTCTAACTAAAGCATTGGATGGTACAAAGCTTTGCAAATTCAAGGCTATGATTGGTTTGCAGGTAATCTTGGAAGATTGAAGACCTCAAGCATACTTGGCTTGAGGGGGAGCTGTTGGAGCAAGTCTATGACAAGCCTAAGTATTGGCTTGAGTCTCACAAAGTCATTAAAGAAGCTTCAAAATGAAGACTATGTAAAGTTCACTTGTGAACTACCTCTTGTAACTTTTGAAGAGTTTACTTAATGTAAAAGTAAGAGAATCTTAAGTGGTTGAGCCCACATGATCAAGAATGGAAAGAGGAGCCACGAATTCGTGATTTGTGGTAGGTAGAGAATCAAATCAATCATTGATTGATTGGAGAGTGATTGAGGGAAGTTAGCCTCCCAAACTCAACTATAAATAGATGGCAGTTTTAGTCGTGGTTAGAGAGACCTATGTGAAGACCTCCAAGAGCTGAGCTTTATGCCATATCAAGGTGTGATTACAAGGCACACATATGTATCAGTAAGTCATTGTATTGTACAAGCAATATACTTTCATTTTCATGATTATTTGAGTTCATCTTTCCATGTTCTTGTGATGTGTACTACTCACTACCATTACTTCAGTTTTTCTCAGTCAGCTTGCAGAGATTGTTTCTCTGCACTTGGTTCATCATTTTCAGTGATTTAACTTGGTAAAGTTAGTTCTATAAGTCTACTATATGCTCACAAATTTTCATGTCATTTGGATGTTGGAATCTTCAGTTATGTTCATTTGAAGTCAACAGGGTATGTTCATCTTCACTTCTCTGTCAGGTACCCGACTTTTTCAGTCATCTTGTCAGAGTCATTTCTCAGTGTTTAATCATCCAAATTCAGTGATTTCAAGCTTGTTGGATTCAGCTTACTGTCTAGTATAAGCATACAAATTTTCATAATCATTGGATTTCTACATTCTGAGTTATGGTGATTTTTCTGCTCACTGGTCTATTTCTGTAGCAGCCCGTGAAAATCGGGATGATGTCATCACTTGTTAAAACTCATTCTCAGTGTGTGCTTTGTTATTTTTGATGAGATTACTCTCGAAAGTTAGCTCTTTAAGCTACCTAGACTTCCCCAAGAGGAATTAAGCTAATTGCTGCTGTGCTCAGAGAATTATGTAAAACACTAGACAGGTGTATGAACCAAGAATAGCAAGTTTTCACCTCTGAGCTAACTCCAACTTATCTATTTTGATCTATCTTTTTGAGAGTGATCTTCCAAGGTACATAGGGTGTCTAATACATCCATTGGCAAGCTAAAAGCGCCCACCATATACTCCTGGAGTTCATTTGGCTGGTGTAGCTCAAGGATTTTGCAACACCTCTTCATCTTCAAGCACATACCTATCCATCTCTTCACAGTGGTATCAGAGCAAGGTTGGACAACATGGCAGATGGATTTCCTTCATCAATTGACAAATTGGACAGAGGTAACTACTCAGCTTGGTCATTAAGAATGGAAGCTTATCTCCAAGGTAGAAGTTTATATGGTTATGTGGCTGGAGATGAAGTTATGCCAAGTTTCAGGAACAAAAGTCAACCAACACAAGAAGAGCAAGAAAGATTGAGCACATGGTGCTCCAAGGATGCACTTGCAAGGTCTTATCTCCTCAACTCTATCTCAGATTTTTTTTTGCCTCACATTAGAAGTTGTAAGACATCTCAGGAAGTGTGGGGTGCACTTGAAGCTTTCTTTTCTTCAAGTACCAAAGCTAGGAAGCATCAACTATGGCTGGAGTTCACAACTCTCAAGAAGGCTCCCAAACAAAATGTGACTGATTTTGTCACAAAGCTCAAGGACATAGCAGATCAGTTGGGAAGCATTGGAGAGGTAATAGATGAAGAGCAAATTGTAAGGCAGGTCATCAATGGCTTGAAGGCAGATGACAAGTGGGAAGCATTCACCACAGCTATGGATTTGTACATGGATATGCATGTACCTGATTTCAACACACTCATTGGACAATTACTTACTCAAGAGGCAAAGCTTATCAAAAATGGAGAAAGCTCTAAAGATAATCAATCTTCAGCTTTATTCACGGATAAAAGCAAGTCTAAAGATAACAAAGGAAAGGCAAAGAAAGTGGATGATGAAGCAGGTACATATCAAGCTAACTATGCAGGTAGAGGAAGACATGGCAGAGGTAGAGGAAGAGGAGGTAGACAAGGCAGGGGGAGATCCCAAGACTCCAACTCATGTTCTATTTGTGGATTAACTAATCATACAACTGAAAATTGCTTTAGGAATTCCAGGAATCAAAGAGGCAGAGGATACAATAGAGGAAGTTATGGCTACTCAAGAGGAAGGTTCAACAACTACCATGGCAACTACAACAACTACAATCATTCAAACTATCAAGGAGGCTACAAAGGAAGGAGAGACTACAATAACTACACAAAAGACTCAAACAAAGAGGATTCATTATTGATCATGAACATGGCTATGCCATAAGGTAAATCTGATGAGCATATTTTCTACATAGATTCAGGTTGTTCAAATCATGTGGCAGGAAATGTGGCACTCCTATCAGATTTAGAAGATCCAAGGAATAAGCATGAGGTACAAACAGGAGATGATACAAAACATCCTGTGGAGAAAATAGGCAATGTCAAAGCACCTGATGGAAACATCAACCTACTCAGTAAGGTACTCTATGTCCCTACCATTACAAAGAATTTGATAAGTGTTGGGCAGATAGTAGAGAAAGGGTTGCAAGTCAGGTTCACAAAGGCAGGAGCATTTGTTGAAGATCCAAGTCAAGGATTCAGAAGAATTGCAAAAGGTGAAAAGACAGGTAGATTGTTCACATTTGAATTACAGGACACTAGAAACATTGCTCTCTTTAATTATGGCAGTCAGACACTCACAGAATTGGAAGTATGGCACAAAAGGTTAGCACATATTGGTGAAAGGTCATTAAAGCAAATTTGCAGGGACCAAAGTGTACTTGGACTCCCTAACTTGTCAAAACAACATATGATTTATAAGTGTAGTGCATGTCAGTTTGGAAAGTCTCACAGGTTACCATTCATGAGGAAAGGTTATATGCATGGAGATCTCTTGGAGTTGGTTCATACAGATGTATGGGGACCAAGCAAGGAAGCTTCAATATCATGATCAAGGTATTATGTTTCCTTTATTGATGATTGCAGCAGATGGACTATCCTATTCTTTATGCAACACAAAGATGAAGTTTTTTCATGTTTCAAAAGATATTTGGCTCTTGTGGAGAATCAAACAGGTAAATCACTAAAAAGGCTAAGGTCAGATGGAGGGGGAGAATACTTCTCCCATGATTTTGATTCTTTTCTTCAAGAAAGAGGAATCAAAAGAGAGGTAACTACAAGGTACACTCCTGAGCAAAATGGAGTGGCAGAAAGGAGGAATAGGACAATTGTTGAAGCTGCAAGGTCTATGTTAAATGAAAAGCATTTACCTAATTACTTATGGGCCGAGGCTGTATCTACAGCCACTTACTTGATTAACAGGTTGCCTTCAAAATCCCTTGATGGGATGACTCCATATGAGGCTTGGAATGGAAGAAGACCAAGTTTAGATCATTGTAAAATTTTTGGATGTATTGCTTTTGCTCATGTTCCTTCACAGGTTAGAGGCAAGATGGATCCAAAAGCAGAAAGGTGTGTATTTATTGGATATGACAACAATCAAAAGGGCTACAGGTTATACAACCCTACCAACAAAGGATTCTTGGTAAGCAGAGATGTAGTTTTTGATGAGAACAATTCATGGTATGAAGATTCATGCAGGAAGATCAATTTACCATATGATCTCGAAGAAGATTTTCCAAAGCTTGGTAGAGAACAATCAAAGATTGAAGAACAAGACACCTCAGAGGATGATGAAGAATGTCAGATGGAAAAGATCAAAGCATGGAAGTCTAAAGGTAAAGCAAAATTGCAGGAACTTGGACATGAGGCAGAATCATCACATCATGGCCTAAGAAGATCTATGAGGGAAAAGAAAAAACCAGAAAGGTATGGGTTTGACACCTCATTAGTAACTAAACATTCTATCTACATAGCACAGGACATAAACCAAGAGGAGCCATCATCATTTGAAGAGGCCAAAGCAAAAATAGAATGGAAGCATGCAATGAAGGAAGAGATTGAAGCACTCGAGGAAAACAACACTTGGGATTTGGTGCCCAAGACTTCATCCATGAAGGTAATAGGCTCAAGATGGGTCTATAAACTCAAGAAGAATTCTGATGGTTCAATTAACAGGTATAAGGCAAGGCTTGTGGCAAAAGGCTTTGCACAAACTCAGGGAATTGATTATGAGGAGACCTTCTCTCCTGTGGCAAAGATGCCTACTATTAGGGTTTTGCTTAGTATTGCCTCTTCCAAGAATTGGAAGATACTTCAACTAGATGTAAAGAATGCATTCTTGAATGGTTGGATAACAGAAGAGGTATATATGGCACAACCACCTGGTTTTGAGAATCAAGTTTATCCTGATTATGTGTGTAAACTTAACAAAGCATTGTATGGTCTCAAGCAAGCTCCAAGAGCTTGGAATTTCAGGCTTGTTTCATTCTTGCAGGACAAAGGCTTTCAACCAAGCAAGGCAGATCCTTCACTCTTTATTAAAAAGAGTAATTCCGAGGTCATCTACCTATGTGTATATGTAGATGATATTATATTGACAGGAAATGATGCAGATGGTATGAAGAAGATCAAAGATCAGATGAGAGAAGAGTTCAAGATAAGTGATTTGGGTTCACTTACCTACTTCCTAGGTTTGGAAGTTGTCTACAAAGATCATGGTTTGTTTCTCACTCAAAGAAAGTACATTAAGGACATGTTGGCAAAATTCAAGATGCAAGATTGTAAGATTGCAGGTACTCCAATGGAGGTTAATCACAAATTGAGCTCACATGAAGGTGAACTCATAGAGGACATCACATCATATCAAAGTCTAGTGGGTAGTCTCAACTATGCCACATTGACAAGAGTAGATATATGTTACAGTGTGAGTGTGCTAAGCCAATTTATGCACACACCAAGGAAACCACATATGGATGCTGCCAAAAGGATACTCAAATATCTCAAAGGAACCATAAATGAAGGACTTTACTATCCTTATGTATCTGATTTAGGTTTGAAGCTATTTTCTGATGCAGATTGGGCTGGCTCCAAGGAAGATAGAAGGAGCACTTCAGGTTATCTTACCTTTGCAGGTTCAAAGCTTATTTCATGGTCATCCAAGAAGCAACCCACAGTTGCTCTCTCTTCTACTGAAGCTGAATATAGAGGTCTTGCCATAGCTACACAGGAAGCTATGTGGATGAAGACATTGTTCAAAGATCTTGGATTGGAGTTTGGAACTCCAACTATTTTTGGTGACAATATGAGTTCTATTCATTTGGCTGCTAATCCTATTTTTCATGCAAGGACTAAACATATTGAAGTTCATTATCACTATGTACGAGAAAAGGTTCTAAGCAAAGAGATTCAAATATCATATGTGTCCACTCATCAACAATGTGCAGATATTCTAACTAAAGCATTGGATGGTACAAAGCTTTGCAAATTCAAGGCTATGATTGGTTTGCAGGTAATCTTGGAAGATTGAAGACCTCAAGCATACTTGGCTTGAGGGGGAGCTGTTGGAGCAAGTCTATGACAAGCCTAAGTATTGGCTTGAGTCTCACAAAGTCATTAAAGAAGCTTCAAAATGAAGACTATGTAAAGTTCACTTGTGAACTACCTCTTGTAACTTTTGAAGAGTTTACTTAATGTAAAAGTAAGAGAATCTTAAGTGGTTGAGCCCACATGATCAAGAATGGAAAGAGGAGCCACGAATTCGTGATTTGTGGTAGGTAGAGAATCAAATCAATCATTGATTGATTGGAGAGTGATTGAGGGAAGTTAGCCTCCCAAACTCAACTATAAATAGATGGCAGTTTTAGTCGTGGTTAGAGAGACCTATGTGAAGACCTCCAAGAGCTGAGCTTTATGCCATATCAAGGTGTGATTACAAGGCACACATATGTATCAGTAAGTCATTGTATTGTACAAGCAATATACTTTCATTTTCATGATTATTTGAGTTCATCTTTCCATGTTCTTGTGATGTGTACTACTCATTGCCATTACTTCAGTTTTTCTCAGTCAGCTTGCAGAGATTGTTTCTCTGCACTTGGTTCATCATTTTCAGTGATTTAACTTGGTAAAGTTAGTTCTATAAGTCTACTATATGCTCACAAATTTTCATGTCATTTGGATGTTGGAATCTTCAGTTATGTTCATTTGAAGTCAACAGGGTATGTTCATCTTCACTTCTCTGTCAGGTACCCGACTTTTTCAGTCATCTTGTCAGAGTCCTTTCTCAGTGTTTACTCATCCAAATTCAGTGATTTTAAGCTTGTTGGATTCAGCTTAATGTCTAGTATAAGCATACAAATTTTCATAATCATTGGATTTCTACATTTTGAGTTATGGTGATTTTTCTGCTCACTGGTCTATTTCTGTAGCAGCCCGTGAAAATCGAGATGATGTCATCACTTGTTAAAACTCATTCTCAGTGTGTGCTTTGTTATTTTTGATGAGATTACTCTTGAAAGTTAGCTCTTTAAGCTACCTAGACTTCCCCAAGAGGAATTAAGCTAATTGCTGCTGTGCTCAGAGAATTATGTAAAACACTGGACAGGTGTACGAACCAAGAATAGCAAGTTTTCACCTCTGAGCTAACTCCAACTTATCTATTTTGATCTATCTTTTTGAGAGTGATCTTCCAAGGTACATAGGGTGTCTAATACATCCATTGGCAAGCTAAAAGGGCCCACCATATACTCCTGGAGTTCATTTGGCTGGTGTAGCTCAAGGATTTTGCAACACCTCTTCATCTTCAAGCACATACCTATCCATCTCTTCACATGTATTTCCCTTACACTTCAGATATTCATATCAAGATCTATTCAGATGCAGATTGGGCAGGTTGCAAGGATGATAGGAGGAGCACTTCTAGGTATATTTCATTTGCAGGTGATAAACCTATATCATGGTCTTCAAAGAAGCAACCTATTGTTGCTTTGTCTTCTACAGAGGCACAGTATAGAGAATTGGCTAATGCCACACAAGAAGCCATATGGATCAAGCTATTGTGTATAGAATTGGGTTTATATACTAGGTCACCAATGATCTTCGGAGATAATACAAGCTCACTTCACCTTGCAGCTAATCCTATCTATCATGCTAGGACCAAACACATAGAGGTCCATTACCATTATGTGAGAGAAAAGTTATTAAGCAAGGACATTCAACTAACCTATGTATCAACCAATATGCAGTGTGCAGATTTGTTGACTAAAGCTTTGGATGGAACACAACTTTGCAGGTTCAAAGCAATGATTGGATTGCAGGATATACATGAAGATTGAAGAAGAAGACCAAGCCAAAATGTTTGGCTTGAGGGGGAGCTGTTGGTGCAAGTTACAAGCCTACACATTTGGCTTGATGGATACCTTGAAGACCATTTACACATGGGGTAGCATAGGAACATATGCTAGTGGTTAATTACAACTTTACTTGCTTGTAAAAGTCACATTTGACTTTGGAATCTTTGTAATCACCTACCTAAAGGAATTATTAAAAAGGGCTAACTTTGATTGAATGAATATCTCCTAAGATATAGGAGCTTGATCATAGGGAGCCAAAAATTTGAATTTGAATTCAAATGTTTACTCAATCACTATAAAAGTGAACTTGAAAAAGTCGCGGTTAGAACGCATCACTCCGGAGCTTCTCATTACTGATTCTGAGTGTGTGTGAGGCCTACACTCTAGCCCACACCTATCTACACCATTAGGCAATGCCATTCATGCCAATGGTATTGTATACAAGTGTTCATTAACACATACATTCTCATTCTTCATTTCTGAGTTCTCTGTCATACTACTTGAAAGTCTGTCAACTTGTAGAGTGCATATCTCAGTAATTTCGCTACCAAATTCAAAGATCCAAAGATTGTTGGAACCAGCTCAAAGTTAGCTACATGCTATCAAAATTTGAAGAGATTCTATTTAGCCATTTCAGAGAAGCGATCTTCGAGGTGATCACTGGTCAATTTCTACAACAATCCTAAAAAATCGAGGGTAAAGATTCATTTGCTAAATTGATTTCTCTGAGCATAGTTGATTTTTTTATATCATTCCACTTGGAATAGTTCGCTTGCTAAGCTAATTAGATACCCCTTAAAGGACTTTTTCCAATTCCTACTGTGCTAGTCATACTGAGCAAAAGATCCAGCAGGTGTCAAGACATAAATAGAAGGTTTTCTTGAGAACTTCATGTTCGAAGTTATCTGTTTTGATTCAATCTTTACACACATCATTTCCAAAGTACATAGGCCATTTTATGGTGTCATTGGAGAGTTAAGGAGGTCCACTCATCATGTCTGAAGCAAAAGAGGGCTGGTGGAAAGCAGGTATTGGTAGTACCTACTCAATCTCTTGGAGTGTCCATCCATCTTTCACGACATGGAGGGGGACGGTGGAGATGGTGGTGGGGGTGTCTGTGGGGGTTGTGGGGGAAAAGATGAGGGGGTGGAGGGGGACGATGGAGATGGTGGTGGGGGTGGGTGTGGGGTTTGTGGGGGAAAAGATGAGGGGGTGGAGGGGGACAGTGGAGATGGTGGTGGGGGTGTGTGTGGGGTTTGTGGGGGAAAAGATGAGAGGGTGGAGGGGGACGGTGGAGATGGTGGTGGGGGTGGGTGTGGGGGTTGTGGGGCAAACTATGAGGGGGATGGAGAGGGACGGTGGAGATGGTGGTAGGGGTGGGTGTGGGGGTTGTGGGGAAAAAGATGAGGGGGTGAAGGGGGAGGTGGAGACATTGGGGGAGGAGCACTTGGACCTATCGCAACATATGGATGCATTGCGGGCACGCAAGAGTTTATAGAGCTTTGTCGACGTGATGCTGTAATGCAAATTCAATCCATTTGCATTCCATAACTGGAGCCTCTTGTAGCCTCAAAAGAGTTAACCTAGTTTTGTTCTGGAATAGATGACGTGACAGGATGTTGATATGCCGAAGGTGCATCCTCCCATCTCACAGTGCTATCTACAGAATTTGTTGAACTATTGGGATGGAAATCATAAGCCGAGGTTATAGGACGAGCACTGTAAGGATCCTGAGGTGGGTATCCTTTTGCAAAAAAAATGCGCAGCAAGTGGGGGAGGTGGAAGCATGTAGGCAGGGGGGGTTGCGGGGAGCTGAGGGTGGGGGTGGAGGGAGGTGCGGGTGGGGGTGGCCTGGGTGGGTGGGGGAGACTGGAGCAGCGCGTAGGGGGGCTGAGAAGGAGAGGTGCGGGGGCTGTAGACTATGGGTGGGGAGGGAATGGTGGGGGGCACTGCAGACTACCGGTGGGGAGCAGCGGAGACAACGGGTGGGGGTGGGAAGGGAGAGGAGAGGACGACGGGGGTAGTGGAGGCAACGGGTGGGGGTGGCCGCGGGGATAGTAGAAGGGGAGGGGAGGGGACAACAGGGAATGCCGGGGGGGGGGGGGAGGGAGGGCAAGAGAGAGAGAGAGAGAGAGAGAGAGAGAGAGAGAGAGGGAAGGGGCAGAGGGCACGGGTTCTACCTGGGTGGCGGGGGCTCTGCGGGGGTGGGGGGGAGTGGTTTGCGGGGGTTTGCGGGGGGGAGTGGTCTACGGGGGTGGCGAGGAAAAGATGCGGGGGGGGAGAGAGAGAGAGAGAGAGAGAGAGAGAGAGAGAGAGAGAGAGAGAGAGAGAGAGAGAGAGAGAGAGAGAGAGAGAGAGAGAGAGAGAGAGAGAGAGAGAGAGAGATGCGGAGTTGATGGGGCCGCAATACATACCCCCACATCACGTCTTTGCATCCTCCCGGTGCAACTTTTCCTTTTTATTTGCTTATTTCAATAAGACCAAGAGAAACTGCAAACATTGAATGAAACATGATATGTACAATGAATGAAGTTCTTCCATCTTGACTTAATTCAGGTAATTCTTCACCCTAGAGATGTTGACTAGGTGTATCCTCTTACCCTACAAATCCTCCAGATGCACTGCTCCATGTGGTAATACCTTTATTACTCTTTATGGTCCTATCCATTTGGGTGCCAATTTGGTTGAAACTACTGGAAGTTGATGCACCAGAACCAAGGATCCTTCCTGTACTTCATTGGACCTAAGATACATGTCGTGCAATCTCTTGTGCTCTTCTTGTGTTACCTGAAGTTTTTGCATTGCTCCTTCTCTATATTCTTCTAATGCCACCAGTCTCCTAATTGGAGGTTCAATTCCCGTGGTTTTGGCTCCAATTTCTTTTTTGATAATAAATTCGAATGGTGTTAATGCCTCTTTTCCATATACTTAGCGAAATGGACTTTCGCTAGTGGTTCCCCTTTTTGTAGTTCTGAAAGCCCAAATCGCACCGATCAATGCTTGTGGCCAAAAGCTTTGATGATCAAAAGGTAAATTGCACAGCAATCCGATCAAAATCTTATTGGAGCTCTCTGCTTGGCCATTTGCCCTTGGATAGTAGGCGCACGATTTTTTATGGAAGACCTTGTACCTGTCAAATATAAATTGGAGCCGCTGATTCACAAAATGTGTCCCCCTATCACTAGTGATTTCGAGTGGGCAACCAAATCTTGATAAAATACGTTTATACAAAAAAAAACTTAGCTATTGTTAAAGCCGTGCAATCCACAGTAGCTTTAGCCTCTATCCATTTAGTTGCATAACATGTGGCCATCAAAATATACTTCTTCCCATAGGTTGACTAGTTGGACTAATTGGTCCTATGAAATCAAGACCCCATTGTTCAAATGGGAGCCATCCTGTGGATATTTGGCGTAGGAGCACATCTCTGGCAAATGTGGTATTCCTTAGCAAATTTGATTGCATTTCGATAGATATGAGGCCACCATAATCCTTTGTGGATAATTTTGTGAGCCAATTCTTCCCCTTTTAGATGCCCTTCACTGTGTGCTACTTCAAGCAAAAGGTTTACCTCCTCTGGATAAACACACTTTCTCAAGATATCATCCTGACAATATCTATATAAATTCCCATTTATGAGTGAGTACGCCTTGGTTTTAAGGAGTAATCTTCTCTTTTCTATAGGTGTCAAATGCTCTAGGAGTTTTCCAGTAGTAAGAAAATTGAGAGTTCCATCATACCAATCAGTCTGAGTTGCTACTAGGAAGAGATTACTATCCATTAGTTCATCATTAATACCTGTTGCCTTCTCGCTCATTGCAGTCTTGGACACTTGATCTCCAATGTAGTACTCTCCTCCTCGCTTAATATGAGTATCAAAGTTGAATTCTTGAAACAAGAGTAACCATCTCCAAACCCTTCTAGCCACTCTAGGTTTATTTATCAAGTACTTCAAGGGTTGATGGTCAGATATGACTATAAAATGTACACTGAGAAGATAATGCCAAAACTTCTGAAGAGCAAATACAATAGCCAAACCTTCACTTTCAGTCGTACTGTAGTTCCTTTCTGCCTTGGTAAGTAATCTGCTAGCATAGGAGATAGGTCTATCAACCTTGTGTGATGATGGTTGAGCTAGAACTGCACCAACAGCATGAAGACTGGCATCTGTATGCACATGAAACTCCAATGACCAGTTAGGAACACTTAAAAGTGGAGCAGTACATAACCTCAATTTTAGTTCACAAAATGCTTTCCCAACTTCAGCACTCCATGAGAAGGGGACCTTTTTACTGGTAAGCCTTGACAAGGGCTTAGCTATTTCTGAATACATTCGTATGAATCTTCTATGGTATCCTGCATGGCCCAAAAGACTTTGCACTTCCTTTGGGCTTTGTGGAATAGCCATGGAAAGAATAGCAATCACTTTTTCAAGATCAACCGGTATCTCTTCATCAGATACTATGTGACCAAGAAGAGTGCCCTTGGTGACCAAAAAGTGACATTTATCAGGATTTAATTTCAAACCTGTTTTGAAACATTACTCAAAGATTTCCTTTAGATTTTCTAAATGATCATGGAAATCTCGAACTGCTGCTCTTCTATCTGTGCCTAAAAACACTGAAAAGTCATCCATGAAAATGCGGAGAAAGGTTGTTAACCACTTGCCCAATATCAGATATATTGTTCTTTTAAATGAAGCTGGTGCATTCTTCAAGCCAAAAGCCATGCGAGTATAGACATAAGTGCCCCATGGAGTAACAAAGGCTGTTTTGTCCCTATCATCAGGATGGATTACTATCTGATTGTAGCCACTAAAACCATCCAAGAAGCTATACAAAGTGTGACCGGCTACTTCCTCAAGTACTTGCTCTATAAAGGGCTGAGGAAATCCATCTTGAACACTCACTTTATTTAAGGCATGAAAATCAACACAAACTCTTATTTTTCCACTATTTTTCTTGGGTAGAATAACCATAGAAGAAAGCCACTGGAATGTTCTACTGGAATGTAATTTCCAATTTTACGGCCTCTGCATACTTTGGATTGAGTCGATACGGCCTACTTCTTGCAGGCGCGACTCCCTCAACTAAGGGTATCAGTGTAATCCAAGCTCCTCTCATATTCCTGTTAGATCTTTGTAGGACCATGCGAAGACATTTTTGTGCAAAAAGTAACGAAGTTACCTTTTGCAGTAAAGGGGGACAATGCCATAGCCAAGAGGCCAAGTGGATTACTTGAGGGTTCTCTTCATCCCCTAGATTTACCTCTTGAACCACTGTTTCAAGACTACTCTTGCTTGAGAAATCATCTCCGCTGTATGCAAGAGTGGAATCTAGCTTATATTCTGCAATATGTTCCCTGGTCCATCCTTGAGGTATATCAGAGAAAGGAAGATCTTCTCTGCACTCATGCTCATAACTTTCCTTCCCTGATACTTTTACATTTGTTGCCCCTTGAAAGTTTGTATTCTCCTGCAAGCTCTCATTCTTCAACTCCTTGTGAACTTCATGGCCTTTTCCTGCAACTCCTTCATCTGCAACTTCTTCCTCTATTTCATTGATTTCCACCGTGCAACACTCTGCACTTTCCATCATCCAATTCAATAATGTATCTTCTTCTTGGGGTAGAGAGGGCATTACCTGAGTGTCTACAGTATACCCAGTAGTTTTCCCTGAGTCGAATCCTTCTTCCAAATGTAGTTGTAGTTGGCTATTGGTGTTTGTTGAAATCCACAATTTTTTTTCCCAATCTTGCAAAGCTTTTGCTTGGCTCAACCAATGCCTCCCCAGGAGTAAAGGGTAAGAAGTGTCCTGTGGAAGTGCAATAACAACAAAATCTACAACAAAGTGACAACCCTGTACTATCATCAGTACCTTTTCAATAATGCCAACTTGTGAAACTCTATGTTGATTTGCTAGGGTTACTGTGAATGCTGCCATCTTGGTGGGGTTCAAATTCAGTTTCCTCATTGTGAAATTTGGCATCAAATTAATGCCAGAGCCTCCATCTATAATCACACCTGTGAGAGATTCATCCTTTATAAGAACAGATAGCCTTGAGCTTTGGTAGTCTACCAGGGGTGCAAGCCGAAAATCAACCATGAAACCATCTATACTAGGTGGTTGGATCAAGTGAGCAGAGCGTATAATCTTTAATAAGTCACTTCTTATTTTTGCATCTATCCTTATAAGTTCGTACAGACTAACCTTGTGATGAATACCTTTCAAGATTGTTTACCTCATGTGTGTCTTCTTGCAGACTTGTTGGTTAATCCCTTAGTGAAGTAGCCATCCTTTCATAAGTTCCTTCAATATTTGCTTGGTCTTTGCATCCAACCTTCTTTCCTTCCTCTTTATCCTGGAGTCCTTGTTGTTCTTCTCTACGGATTGTTGCTGCTTGTCTGGCTCTAGTCATCATGGGCATTGCAGAGGATGAAACAACATAAGACTGAGTGGTCATACCTTCTTCTTGTGGAGAGACTACAATCATGTGGATTGGAGCAGGACGAGTTCTTGGGCAGTCTTTGGTATAGTGATCCTTAGCCTCCAGACAATGCTGACAAGGAGGTGCATCTTCTAGAAGGAAACACCTATTTTTCATATGGCCATACTCACCACAATGATAGCACATCAAAGGCCTATTATATCTGGGCTTCATTGGTTGATTCTCTTCTCTATTGCATTTGAAGTGGTAGCATAATATGAATCCAAAGCTTGAGGATTACCTCGTTGCTATGTACCCTTGAGGTAGTAAAAGTCTCTAGCTTCATGGCCATCCTTTCCACAAAATTGACAGCGTACCTTGTTAGGACAATTAGTATTGGAATGTCCATTGTTGTTACATATTGTGCACCAAATCTGCCTTCTTATATCCTGAGTGGTCCGCAAATCTTCTAACTCACGACAAAGTTGGGCTACTTCATCATCAGTGCGATGCAGTGGTGGCAAGACCTTCTCTTCTTGTTGATTTTGTTGCATTCTCAATGCCTCTAGTTCCTTCCTCACTTGCCCAATAGGGTCTAGTTTTGCAGCATAATTCGGTTGTGTATCCCCTTCAAAATGTTGCCTAGCTTCTTCAATGCGTGATGCTGCTCTAACAAAATCATTGAGGGTTGCATCCAATCTAAGAGACTCACATAGCTTCTGCTGAGATGACCTGGGTAGAGCTTTTTCTATCCATTTTTTAACCAAGAAGTCACCTAGAGCATGTGGCAGACGTGCAACAAGTGCTTTTGTTCTGTGTGAAGTTCATGAAAGGATTCAACTAATCTTAGCTTTAGGTTCTCTAGCTGATCTAGAGCTCTTTCTAAGGAATCACTAGGTTGAAATGTCTGTGAGAATGCCGTCTTCTGAGCTTCCCATGTAGCAAAATGGCCATCTGCATATTGACTATACCATTTATCAGCAAGGCCTTCCAATGTGGATGGGAAGAGTACCAGCATTGCATCCTCTCTATTCTGCAGACCTCGTCCATGGCATAAGGAGATGAACCTCCTCACATGATCATCAGCATCCTCATAAGCTTGTCCCTTGAAGGTAGGGAACTTGATATTGAGTCTGGAGAGTAAATGAGAGAGATCCTCCATTTGTACTGGTGTTTCTTCTGACATATCTGAGGAGAAATCTAATGTTCTCCTATGCTTCTCCTTTGACAGTGATGTCGCACCCAAATCAATAGATAAATTCAAGGAGGGTAGAGGGGAACTAGGTTCACTAGTCGATGATATAGTTGACTTGTTAAGGCTCCTTCGTACACGAAGAGGCTCCTTATCTGCTCGCGTATGGGTCATGTACCTACTTGCAAATGCAATAGGGCAAAAATACTGAAAAAGAGGACTATACACTATCCTCAGGGCCTCTCACAGAAATGCAAGAGTCCCACCAGGCGTGCCAAATTGTAGAGGATGTACTAGGGTAAATCCACTTTTAACAAGAGCAGAAAATATACACTCTCAATACTTCGCCTAATCAAGGGAGGTCCTCCTTAGGGAAGTATACCCTTTAACATTTCTGTGAGCATGCATATCACAATAATTGCACAATAAATGTAATCACTCAGAGAGAAGATCAATGACAATGGCAATAGTAAAGGACGAAACTACTCCTTAGTTCACACAGATGATTACAATATAGGCAAAAGAAATGCTCAAAATTTGATTGCTCTGGGCTATCATGCCACTCCAGAACTAAACAACATCAATACAAGAGATTCATCCAATCCACACAAATAACACAACTAGATGCAGATGGGTACTGATCAGTATAAAGTGTGAAGACTTGCTCCAAGGGGAGAGCACAAAAATACCACTAGCACCAAAAATACCACTGACTCACAATGAATGACAAAACCAAGCCACTCTCTTCACACTATAGTGCTATTAGCCCTCCACTGGGAAGCCCACGCTTTGTATCCTCACCACAAAGTGACTTCCTACAGGCCACAGAGTGCAAGGAGAGGACCCCTGTACGTATTTATGTATTTGTGTCCCAAATGAACACAAGTCCATTGCTTTTATATGCTCCAATAGGCCAAGAGGGTTGGTCGATTCCTCACGTCCACTGATCAAGCACTGATTGATTGCCCAAAATTGGAGGGGTAGATCAAATATGTCACTAGATTTGAATTGGATCCTCAAAAATAGGCAGTCGTCATGAATGGTTGGCGGAAACACTCATTTCTCCTCTTTCACCTTTACCTCTTACACTTTAACCCTTTTACTTGCAAGCTGAGATCCTCATTTTATGCCGCCCATGATATTGGAATGACCCATTGAGTGTGAGAGATGGTGGGTGGTGCTGATGGAGGGTGGGTGAGATGGAGGTTTGATTTTAACCCCGAACGAAGAGCCCAATGAATTCCATAATTGGAAGAGTCATCTTCTTCATACTCGAAAAGCACCAACGTAACAACATCAGAATAACTTTTGCCAAAGCATGTTCAATATGAAAGGCATGATCACGGAGCTAATTTATGTCTTTGGATATCTAACACATGAGGAGCCAATTGAATTCTCTTGTATCAAGCATGGGCGTGGAGAGAAGATGGGAGCGGAGGTGGTGGAGATGGTGGTGGGGGTGGGTGTGGGGGTTGTGGGAGAAAAGATGAGGGGGTGGTGGAGATGGTGGTGGGGGTAGGTGTGGGGTTGTGGGGGAAAAGATGAGGGGGTGGAGGGAGTGGTGGAGATGGTGGTGGGGGTGGGTGTGGGGTTTGTGGGGGAAACGATGAGGGGGATGGAGGGGGACGGTGGAGATGGTGGTGGGCGTGTGTGTGGGTTGTGTGGGGGAAAAGATGAGGGGGTGGAGGGGGGCGGTGGAGATGGTTGTGGCGGTGTGTGTGGGGGTTGTGGGGGAAAAGATGAGGGGGTGGTGGAGACGGTGGTGGGGGTGGGGGTGGGTGTGGGGGTTGTGGGGGAAAAGGTGAGGGGGTGGAGGAGGTGGTGGAGATGGTGGTGGGGTGGGTGTGGGGGTTGTGGTGGAAAAGATGAGGGGGATGGAGGGGGACGGTGGAGATGGTGGTGGGAGTGTGTGTGGGGGTTGTGGGGGAAAAGATGAAGGGGTGGAGGGGGACGGTGGAGATGGTGGTGGGGGTGTGTGTGGGGGTTGAGGGGAAAAGATGAGGGGGTGCAGGGGGACGGTGGAGATGGTAGTGGGGGTGTGTGTGGGGTTTGTAGGGGAAAAGATGAGGGGGTGGAGGGGGACGGTGCAGATGGTGGTGGGGGTGTGTGTGGGGGTTGTGGGGGGAAAAGATGAGGGGGTGGAGGGGGACGGTGGAGATGGTGGTGGGGGTGGGTGTGGGGTTTGTGGGGGAAAAGATGAGGGGGTGGAGGGGGACGGTGGAGATGGTGGTGGGGAAGTGTGTGGGGTTTGTGGGGGAAAAGATGACGGGGACAGTGGAGATGGTGGTGGGGGTGGGTGTGGGGGTTGTGGGGAAAAGATGAGGGGGATGGAGGGGGACGGTGGAGATGGTGGTGGGGGTGGGTGTGGGGGTTGTGGGGAAAAAGATGAGGAGTGGAGTGGGAGGTGGAGACATTGGGGGAGGAGCACTTGGACCTATCGCAACATATGGATGCGTTGCGGGCACGCAAGAGTTTATAGAACTTTGTCGACGTGATGCTGTAATGCAAATTGAATTGCATTCATGGTTGCCAAATTTCGTGTATCATTAGAATCCATTTGCATTCCATAACTGGAGCCTCTTGTAGCATCAAAAGAGTTAACCTAGTGTTGTTTTGTAACAGACGGTGTGACAGGATGTTGATATGCCGAAGGTGCGTACTCCCGCCTCACAGTGCTAACTACAGAATTTGTTGAACTATTGAGATGGAAATCATAAGCTGAGGTTATAGGACGAGCACTGTAAGGTGTGGAAAATGGAGAAGGCGACACATCACAGCGACACGAGACGCTTCTTACGTAACCGATCTATGTATTATTAACTTCGTATTACATTTATAGATTTAGTGCGTCGTTTCTGATCCGATGCACGATGTCCATATTTGACGGACATTATTGTCTTACATACTTCAACACTCCCCCTTAAGACATAATGTCTGTACAGGAGACGTGTTTGTTTATTGATTGATAAAAAACTCTATACTATATGCTTTATGCAATACATGTATGATATGCAGTGACTTGCTACTGTAGATATCTCTTGATCAGAGGGTTCAGAAAAACTCTCGTCTTCAGCCTGTGTTCAGCACATCTTTACTGTAGTAGTTCTTCAGTGTGGTTTGCAGCAGCCGAAGATTAATCTGAAGCTTCAAAATTGCCAGCACTTGTAAAATATTTATACTTCCATGAGCTTCACTTACTTTACTCCCCCTCAAGCGAAATGGGAAGAGCACGTTGAAGATCAGAGGATTGCCGCGTGTCAAATACCAAGGAGAACGTATGCCTGGATCAAATACTTGAGGTTGAAATACTTGAGAATCAACATATGATTTCAGTGACTCTAGGAACAGAATATAGCTGCACTGGACAGAGGACTTCAAGTTTCCCATTTTAGCTTTGGCTGGTACAGGGTCAAGTGGCTTGTACGTCGATAAGACAGGTTGAAAAGCTTCGTCCATATGCGGCCAAATTAACTTGCTTCCTTCTACAGTATGTCGCAGTGCTTCAATTCTAGTCATTATAGAGCCTCTTGAATGACAAGCACTTTCATCACCATGCTTTGACTTTGCAAGAGGGTCATAGTGGGTATGCAGAACGATTTTAAGTATCTTCATCATGGGTATTTGAACGTCATTTCCATCCTCTGCACAGGGGGTTAAAGGATTCTCCTTCTTTTTTCTGTCAATGGAAAGGTACACATTTGATTCTTCGATGTTCTTGGGCTTCAAAGCGCAGATATTTGTAGAAGCTATGCAGAAGGTTTTATCTTTCATCATCATAATCTGCCGAAGTGATGTTGGGGCAGATTGCTTGCTTGTCATTGAGAGCTGAAATCGCACATGATTAGGCTCTACCTTCTTGCGTCTGACTGTTGAACATATCACATTCTCAGATTTTTCAATTTGCAAGGGAACCTTGACGTTAAAAGTATTGCGCGACTCATATTTGCTTTCGCCTCTAGTATCGGCCTATCAGAGGTTGTAGCGCCATTTCGCTGGGCTACAACAATCTGCGCAGGTTGGTCATGGCCTCTGAGCACTACATATTCCGCTGTCGTTTCCGGGTAGTGCACACAGCTTTGTTCTTGCGCCTTTATCGGGTTCAGGAGAGAATGATTATGTGCTTGAAATTGGGGTGCAAAGAACTTACAAAGCATTGAAGAATTTCGCGATGTTGGCGAGGCACGCACATCAACAAAGGGGCCAAGTTTTGTCTGTGCTGCAATCGCAAGGGGGTAAGCGCCATGTTCCTTATCTGCATCTTTCATGGGCAGCGCGGTATCGCAATCAAGTTCAGAGGATTGTTGAGGCAGGACTGCATCTTTATGTCGCACGAGCACTTCGCATTCAGCAGGTCGGTCAGCAAATGAGAAATCGCACTCCGCTCCATCTCGTTGGAGATAATGTTCGTCGCGCGCAGGCAAGAGAGCGACGAATGGCACGCAGTCATGAAAGCTAACCCACAGGGGCGCTAAGAATTGAATGATGCCAAAGACGGGCTTACCAACAGCGCCATCCACGCAGGTCGTCCGGCTCGCAGATACCATGTGCAAAATGGAGAAGGCGACACATCACAGCGACACGAGACGCTTCTTACGTAACCGATCTATGTATTATTAACTTCGTATTACATTTATAGATTTAGTGCGTCGTTTCTGATCCGATGCACGATGTCCATATTTGACGGACATTATTGTCTTACATACTTCAACATAAGGATCTTGAGGCAGGTATCCTTTTGCAAAAGAAATCCGTAGCAGGTGGGGGAGGCGGAAGCGTGTGGGGGGGGGGGGGGGGGGGGGGTTACGGGGAGCTGAGGGTGGGGGGTGAGGGAGGCACGGGGTGGGGTGGCCTGGGTGGGTGGGGGAGATTGGAGCAGCGCGCGGGGGGGCTGAGGAGGAGGGGTACGAGGGCTGTGGACTGTGGGTGGGGAGGGAATGGTGGGGGGCGCTACAGACTACCAGTGGGGAGCAGCGGGGATAGCGGGTGGGGGTGGGAAGGGAGAGGAGAGGACGGCGGGAGTAGTGGAGGCAGCGGGTGGGGGTGGCCGCGGGGATAGCGGAAGGGGAGGGGAGGGGACAACGGCGAATGCGGAGAGAGAGAGAGAGAGAGAGAGAGAGAGAGAGAGAGAGCAAAGGGGAGGAGGGTGCGGGTTCTACGGGGGTGGCGGGGGCTCTACGGGGGTGGCGGGGGGAGTGGTTTGCGAGGATGGCAGTGGGGAGTGGTCTGCGGAGGTGGCAGGGAAAAGATGAGAGAGAGAGAGAGAGAGAGAGATGTGGAGTTGACGAGGCCGCAATACAAAGAGAAAGAAGCAAAAAGAACATGGAATAAAGGGACTTGAATGTTCTCACCATAAACATTAGGTTGGGGAGTTGTTAGGATACTAAAAATAAAGCTTAAGTTGGCGAAGTTGCTGGTCAAATAAATCTGAAGTTTGTCAAATAAATATGAAGTTGTTGGGCATACTAAGAAAATGTGAGCACAATCGTAAGAGCTCGTTAGCTGATAAGATTTGAGTGTTTGGAAGAGTACGGAATTGGGATCCTTAAGATTGGGCCCAAGACCAATAAGAGACAACTACAAGTGACAGTCACATGCAGATTATAAGATCATATGGAAGAGTTACCTTGAGTCTCAAGAAGATGATGAAGGAATTCAATTGTGCATGAGACCTTATGAGCACGAATCAAAGATTTGACGCAATTTGTATTTACGAAAAACAAAATTAAAACTCAACATTAAGAGAATAAACAAGCGTGATAGAAAGAGAGAGGGAATTCGGACATAAAGTATCGAATTTGATGTTGGACGCTAGTAGCTCAAAATGTCATGGTTGTGGCATCTCTTAAAGTAGGTTTGAATCTGGGATGATACTTAAACAATAAGAGCGATGTTGGGAAACCACAAGAGGTGTTTCATGGGCTAGAAAATGAGACAAAAGAAGATTTGACAGGCAACGTTTAAGATGCAAGTGGAAAACCTAAGCGGATTCAATAGGGCGATGATGAGAGAATTGGAAAAATAGAAGATGATGAGAGAAGATGGAAAAGTAGAAGATGGAGTTGATACCAAAAGGTGAAGTATGATCAACAAATTTGGAAGAGCTCAAAGTATCGATGCACAATATGCAAAACTTTGGAGGGGAGACATCTTGGGTGTGAGAAGACTGCACAAGGAATATGCGAAGGCGAAATCACACAGAGGTGGATGAATAGAAGAAATTGAGACTTTGAAGATCAGGAAGTAAATGTATACTCCCTTTGCATACTTTCTTTTACTCTTAAACAAACTTGAACTACCTTGCTTGAATTGCCCAAAAGTTTTTTTTTTGAAGAAATAGGAAGTTTAAAACTAAAGATGAAATGTATGGATGTACAAAGGGAGGGTGCCCACAAAGCAGAGATCAAAAGGAACAAATCCTCAAGGGACCAGCAGCTCTATGCAGCCAGGAGATGCATACACAAAATCAGGACAGGAGTTAAGGAGTTAAGTACAATACATGACCATGTGAAATCTAGTGTCAGAGTAAAGTTGAAGGAGGGACTCCCTCCATTTACAAGGGGTAGTAGTAACCAAGTGTGTGGATAACTTGAACTCCTCACTGGGGGTATCCTTAATATCAAATATAGATTTAAGTCCCAGGTCTCTGAAACCTCTTAGAAAAGTTTGCATCAATGATCCTTTGCTTTTGTTGATGACTTTAAAATTCCGAGATCTCAAAATATGCCAGATAATGTAACCACACCATATGTTCCATAGTGCATAGTCGAATCTGTTGCAAGAGCTAAGGATGGTCACTCTATAGTTGCCCAGAAGTTGTTTGAATTATTCGATGCGAAAGCAAGTTGGATTACCATCCTTGAATTGCCCACATGTAAGTTACCTTGTTTGTAAGTGCCCACATGTACGTGACCAAGTTGCCTGTTAAGTTTTGTTTTGAGAGGCAATTTGTTCTGTTCTGCTCTAGTAGAATAACTCAGTTATGGATGTATGATTATAAAAGACATGCTACATAAGACCATTTTCTGCCTACGAACCATATGTACTGTCTAATATATTTTTGTCTAGTAAGCATTTTCTTTCTACCATCAGAATACTCGATATAATAGAAGCTCGCTTTCTAGCTATCATTTGCATCACAGTAATATTGCTCCCTACAACGCAGAATTCTCAAAGCTGTTGAGAGTGATGGTTGGGTACAATCAGAAGATCAAGGTGGTGCTGCTAGACCTGCTTCACACCTGCCCTTTCTTTTCTTCAGATATGGTTAGAAGACTTCTTGAGCTTCCAAATGACACCAAGAAACTATATATGTGTTGTACAAAGTGATTGAGTAATGATCAAATCAAAACAGATAAGTTTGAACCTTCATAAATCCAAAAAACTTGCTATTCCTGTAATGACACCTGCTCAGTCTTAAGCTCAGTGTGTCCAGCACACTTACAATTGGTCTAATTCCTTCTGGGAGTATTAAATTAACTTAACAAGCTACCATTAGCAAGTTAAATCACTCCAAATGACAAACTATACACTGAGCATGATGTTTAGCAAAATTAGGAACACCCCCGACTTTTCAGGAAACACACAGAAATATACCAGTGACTGCTTCGATTGAGATTTCTCCCAATTGGCTGAATAGATTGACTTGAAATTTTGTAGTGTTGTAGAATGCTTTGAGCTGGTTCCAATGAGCCCTTGATCATCAAATTTGGTTCAGTAGATCTTGAGATATGTCCTGTTGAAGTTGACAGACTTGGAGGTAGTCACTCAGAGAAAACAGAGAGTAAAGAACTATGTGTATATGTATTGATACTATCAAATGTACATTCCCATTGGCAATAGATGTAATGCACAATGGTACTCTGAGATGTAGGCTAGGTAGTAGCTCTCACACACTCACAATTTTGCTTGGATTAGCCTCGGGAAGAGTGTCTCTTTTCCCGCGACTTTTGACTTGTGACTTATATAGAGATTGAGTAAATTTTGAATTTCAAATCCATGTCAATCTCCATAAATCATGTACCTAAAAGTGAATGAGATATTCTCTCAACCATTCATCTACTTTTCCACGACTTCCTCAAGTAGGTGAGTTTTACAAAAGTGAGTTAAGTCATATTGACTTTTACTTTGGATAAAAGATAATAAACCATAGGTCATGTGTTCCTATGGTCTTCCTTCAAGTGAATTAATCCAAGAACTTTGTAACATCTTCAAGATAGGTATCCAATGCTCTTCAAGGTACAAGACAAAGCCAAGTGTTAAGGCTTGTTTGCACCAACAGCTCCCCCTCAAGCCAAACACTTGCTTGAGTCTTCATCTTCAGTCTTCAATGATATCCTGTAATCCAATCATGGATTTAAACCTGCATAGCTTGCTCCCATCCAAAGCTTTTGTAAGCAAATCTGCACATTGAATATTAGTGGACACATATGATAATTGGATTTCCTTGCTAAGTAGTTTCTCCCTCACATAGTGGTAATGCACCTCTATGTGTTTTGTCCTAGCATGATACACAGGGTTTGCAGCTAGATGGAGTGAACTTGTGTTATCACCAAATATGATAGGTGGCCTTGTGTATAGGCCCAATTCTGAATAGAGTAACTTCAACCATATTGATTCTTGAGTGGCATTAGCTAGCCCTCTGTACTCTGCCTCAGTAGATGATAGAGCCACTGTAGGTTGTTTCTTGGATGACCAAGAAATTGGTTTATCACCTGCAAAGCATATGTAACCAGATGTACTCCTCCTGTCATCCTTGCAACCTGCCCAATCTGCATCTGAGTATACCTTGATATCAATGTCTGATGAATATGGATAATACAAACCATGATTTTGTGTTCCCTTTAGATACTTTACTATCTTCTTGGCTGCCTCCAAATGTGGTACTCTTGGCTTATGCATAAATTGGCTAAGTACACTCACACCATATGAGATATCAATTCTAGTTAAGGTAGCATAATTGAGACTACCTACCAAACTTTGGTAACCTGTAATATCCTTGAGTTCTTCTCCTTCATGTGCACTGAGTTTGTGGTTGACCTCCATAGGAATGTTTGAGACTTTAGCTTCCTGCAAGTTAAACTTCTTGACCATGTCCTGAATGTACTTCTTCTGAGTAATGTATATACCTGAATTTGTGTAGACCAATTCAAGCCCTAGGAAGTACTTCAATAATCCAAGATCATTGATCTTGAATTCCTTCATCATTTGACCTTTGATGTGTCTGATTCCTTGCACATCATTTCCTGTAATAATGATGTCATCAACATAGACACACAAGTATATTACCTCTGAATTGTTCTTCTTTATAAACAATGAAGTATCTGCTTTACTCATCACAAATCCTTGATCCAAGAGATAGGTTGTCAACCTATAGTTCCATGCTCTAGGTGCCTGCTTCAAACCATATAGAGCTTTCTTCAATTTGCAAACATGATTTACCTTATTGGGATCTTCATAGCCAGGTGGTTGTGACATGTAGACTTCCTCTGAAATCCATCCATTCAGAAATGCATTCTTCACATCCAATTGGTACATGTTCCAATTTTTGGATGCAGCTACACTCACCATAATCCTGATAGTTGGCATCTTTGCCACAGGAGAAAAAGTTTCCTCATAATCAATGCCTTGGGTTTGTGCAAAACCCTTGGCCACCAACCTAGCTTTGTACCTGCTT
The DNA here is from genome assembly GCA_020310875.1 of Ceratopteris richardii. Taxonomy (NCBI): domain Eukaryota; kingdom Viridiplantae; phylum Streptophyta; class Polypodiopsida; order Polypodiales; family Pteridaceae; genus Ceratopteris; species Ceratopteris richardii. The sequence goes on along the minus strand of CM035412.1, from coordinate 46,888,758 downwards.
ATTGAACCATCTGAGTTCCTTTTGAGTTTGTAGATCCATCTGGATCCTATGACCTTCATGGAGTCCTTCTTGGGTACCAAGTCCCAAGTATCACTCTCCTTGAGAGCCTCCATTTCTTCATCCATTGCTTCCTTCCATTCTGGTTTAGTAATGGCTTCCTCAAATGTACCTGGTTCTTCACTTAAGATGTCCTTTGCAAGATATACAGAGTGCTTGGTTACAAGTGAAGTATCATAACCATACCTAATAGGTTTCTTCTTTTCCCTTGAAGATCTCCTCATAGCTTGAGTTGAGGATTCTGGATTGTCTTCAAGTTGCTTCAACTTCATCTTCCCTTTTGATTTCCAAGCTTTGAATTCTTCAATGTTGATGGTGTCTTCATCATCTGAACTTGTATCTTCATTCTGAGTTGGTTCTTGTCTGACAAGCTTTGGAAAGTCTTCCTCCATGTCATAAGGTAGGCTAACTTTCCTGCACTCATTATCATACCATGAATCATTTTCATCAAAGATTACATCTCTGCTTACCTTGAAGCCTTTGTTTGAGGGGTTATAGAACCTGTATCCTTTCTGATTTAAATCATAACCAATAAAGATACACTTCTCAGCCTTAGGGTCTAGCTTTCCCCTTACCTGTGAGGGAATATGCACATATGCAACACACCCAAAGATCTTGCAATGATCCAGAGAAGGTCTCTTACCATGCCAAGCCTCATAGGGTGTCATTCCATCAAGTGTCTTTGATGGCAACCTGTTGATCAAGTATGTGGCAGTAGATACACTCTCTGCCCAAAGATAATTTGGTAGTTTCTTCTCATTGAGCATAGACCTAGCTGTCTCCACAATGAGTCTATTTCTTCTTTCAGCTACCCCATTTTGTTCTGGAGAGTACCTTGTGGTAATCTCCCTCTTGATGCCTCTTTCCTGCAAGAACTCTTCAAAATCATTGGAGAAGTATTCTCCACCACCATCAGACCTTAATCTCTTGAATTGTCTACCTGTTTGATTCTCTACTAATGCAAGATACCTTTTGAAGCAATTAAATACTTCATCTTTATGTTTCATGAAGTACAAGATAGTCCATCTGCTATAATCATCTATAAAAGATACATAGTACCTTGATCCAGATATGGATGGCTCCTTGCTTGGTCCCCACACATCTGTATGCACCAATTCCAAGTAGTCTTCATGCATAAATCCTTTCTTGGTATATGGCAACCTGTGTGACTTACCAAATTGACAAGCCCCACACTTGTATATCATGTGTTGCTTGGATACATTAGGTATCCCAAGCACACATTGATCTCTGCTCATCTGCTTTATGGTTCTCTCTCCAATGTGACCCAATCTCTTGTGCCACATCTCCAATTCTGATAGGGTTTGGTCCCTATAGTTGTACAAGGCAATATTTTTAGTATCCTCAAGTTCAAAGGTAAATAGTCTACCTGACTTCTCTCCCTTGGCTATCCTTCTGAATCCATGTTTTGGATCCTCCACAAATGCACCATGTTGAGTGAACCTGACCTGTAGACCTTTTTCAACAATCTGACCTACACTCATCAGATTCTTGGTGATTGTTGGGACATACAATACTTTGCTTAGCAAATTCTGATTACCATCACTTGTTTTGACATTACCTACTTTAACCACTGAGTGTTTAGTGTCATCACCTGTCTGCACTTGGTGCTTGCCTTTAGGTTCTTCCAAATCAGAGAGTAGGGCAACATTCCCAGCTACATGGTTAGAGCAACCTGAGTCAATATAGAACAAATGATCATCATTGATACCTGATTTAGATGTCATGTTCATAATCAACAAGGAATCATCTTGATCCTCTGCATAATTGTTGTAATCCTTTCTGTTCCTGTATCCTCCTTGATAATTGCCATTGTGGTTGTAGCTATTGTTGTAATTGTTGTTGTAATTATTGTTGTAGCCATGGTAGCCTTGAGATTGATTGAACCTGCCTCTACCTTGGGAGTATCCTCCTCTTTGGTGACCTCTTCCTCTTTGATTCTTGTAGTTCTTGTAGCATTCATCTGTAGTGTGATTAGACAAGCCACAAATATTGCATGGAGATTGATTATTGGGTCTCCCCCTACCTGACTTACCTCCTCTGCCCCTACCTCTAGATGATCTACCTCTCCCTGCATAGTTTGCTTGGGAGGTAGAGCCTTCATCATCAACCTTCTTGCTTTTACCCTTATCTTTAGACTTCTTATCTGTATATAGGGCAGAGGGATTGTTACCTTTTGATTGCTCTCCATTCTTTGTGATCTTGGCTTCATGTGTAAAGAGTTGTCCAATCAGAGTTGTTAGATCAGGTGCTTGGATGTCCATGTACAAGTCCATTGCAGTGGTAAAGCTCTCCCACTTGTCATCTGCTTTGAGTCCATTGATCACTTGTCTAACAATTTGTTCTTCTTCAATCTCTTCTCCAACACTTGCAAGTTGATCTGCTATATCTTTAACTTTGGTGACAAAATCTGAAACACATTGTTTTGATTGCTTCCTAAGAGTTGTAAACTCAATCCATAGCTGATTCTTTCTGGCCCTTGTGCTTGATGAGAAGTATGTTGCCAAGGTCTCCCAAGTCTCTTGGGAAGTCTTACAGTTCCTAACATGAGGTAGAAGGAAATCAGAGATAGAGTTTAGTAGATATGACCTGGCTAAAGCATCTTTAGCACACCATTGATTAAGTCTCTCATGCTCATCCTTTGTAGGTAGGCCTCTGGTTTTGAATGAGGGCAACTCCTCATCTCCTGATATGTATCCATACAAGCTTCTCCCTTGTAGATAAGTCTTCATTCTTAATGACCATGCCTGGTAGTTATTCCTATCCAATTTGTCAATAAAGGAAGGGAAACCATCACCCATGATTACCTTGTTTGCTCTGATACCACTGTTGAGAGTGATGGTTGGGTACAATCAGAAGATCAAGGTGGTGCTGCTAGACCTGCTTCACACCTGCCCTTTCTTTTCTTCAGATATGGTTAGAAGACTTCTTGAGCTTCCAAATGACACCAAGAAACTATATATGTGTTGTACAAAGTGATTGAGTAATGATCAAATCAAAACAGATAAGTTTGAACCTTCATAAATCCAAAAAACTTGCTATTCCTGTAATGACACCTGCTCAGTCTTAAGCTCAGTGTGTCCAGCACACTTACAATTGGTCTAATTCCTTCTGGGAGTATTAAATTAACTTAACAAGCTACCATTAGCAAGTTAAATCACTCCAAATGACAAACTATACACTGAGCATGATGTTTAGCAAAATTAGGAACACCCCCGACTTTTCAGGAAACACACAGAAATATACCAGTGACTGCTTCGATTGAGATTTCTCCCAATTGGCTGAATAGATTGACTTGAAATTTTGTAGTGTTGTAGAATGCTTTGAGCTGGTTCCAATGAGCCCTTGATCATCAAATTTGGTTCAGTAGATCTTGAGATATGTCCTGTTGAAGTTGACAGACTTGGAGGTAGTCACTCAGAGAAAACAGAGAGTAAAGAACTATGTGTATATGTATTGATACTATCAAATGTACATTCCCATTGGCAATAGATGTAATGCACAATGGTACTCTGAGATGTAGGCTAGGTAGTAGCTCTCACACACTCACAATTTTGCTTGGATTAGCCTCGGGAAGAGTGTCTCTTTTCCCGCGACTTTTGACTTGTGACTTATATAGAGATTGAGTAAATTTTGAATTTCAAATCCATGTCAATCTCCATAAATCATGTACCTAAAAGTGAATGAGATATTCTCTCAACCATTCATCTACTTTTCCACGACTTCCTCAAGTAGGTGAGTTTTACAAAAGTGAGTTAAGTCATATTGACTTTTACTTTGGATAAAAGATAATAAACCATAGGTCATGTGTTCCTATGGTCTTCCTTCAAGTGAATTAATCCAAGAACTTTGTAACATCTTCAAGATAGGTATCCAATGCTCTTCAAGGTACAAGACAAAGCCAAGTGTTAAGGCTTGTTTGCACCAACAAAAGCAACACTAGGCTATACGCTGTCTCTGTGCGAGGGCACGCGAGAGTGCTTATGCTCACTATCTCTGGATAGATGTGTGTTGCTTAATCACCATTCCCCAATTATTAACAGATAAATCTATTAACATGATTGTACTTCTTTTATTTTCCTCTTTTGGTGTTAAACAATCTGTTTTCCGTCAAGTTAGAATGAAAAACGTCTTGATATGGTTGTCCTGAATCTTGTTTTAGTTTATTATAATTTCTTTATCATTAAAGGCGCTCTTGAATATGTATATGTAGAATATAGATATTCAAGCATCCTTTATTCACCACGTCTGATGCACAGTCCAAATATTTATGACTAAGAAAATGTTATTCTATAATTATGTCTTCCAAAAACGAAATATGACTTTACAAAGATTTATGATCTATGTGGGTTGTGCACGTTCGCCTATCGAGTATGTCTTTTACAATTTTGTATTAATTGCAACATCAGATTGCGCATATTAAAATGTGAAGGACAGAAGTGGGCTCTGTGCTCACGTTTCTCACTGCACACTTTTGGTGGAGTGTGGGCGTTCGAGTCCATAAATGATCAAATATATGCAGAAAATATTATTTTCCAAAACTTTTTAGGATAACAATAGAAGTTTCAGAATGTATTTAGGATAATCAAATAAATTTTGGATTAGGAAAATATTACACTCATGAAAAGAGCTTAACAAACGCAGAGCAAAGAGCTTAACAAATAAGTTTCGGTATCAATTATTGATTACTCCCAAATTATAATACGAAATTGAGTGATAAGAAGAGAACTGACTCATTTTACTTTGTTTGCTCACTATCAAAGACGCTCTAAATTTATTCACAGCATCCAAATCAAGGGAAAATTCATAAGAAAAAGAATAATGTGAGAAATTTCACTTTAATTTTTCTCCAAAACATTTAATCTCACTATTCATCTTCAAAGAAATTTCATAACGATTCACATTAAGGTATCACATATCCGAATTCGGAGATCAGATAGACCCGTTTATCATTTTTTAAGATACACCCAATTGCTCATATTTGTAGATTGATGTATTTTTCTTATGAAAACAAACGTAAATTTATTAAAGTTCAGGTTGATATGTAGCTCTCCTTCACACAGCTCTTAGAAAGTAATCCTGTGGATATGTGATAAGCTAAGAAAGGAAGATCTCACGTTTTCAGTTTGAATGCTTGAAAATGCAATCGATAAAATTGAAAATGACTTGAAAATTCAATGTCACTGTATTTAACCTAAACTAAAATAGCACATTCTTTATCTAGAATTCTAGTTCCAATCAAATAATTTGGCACATCATCAAGCGCTCTAGAATGCATACACAGAAATTGAAACATCTAACCATATTTTGTACAATGTTTAGTGATAAAATATATGTATCAAAAATAATTAGCACATAGATTCTTGGGGAATTAAAGCATCTTACGTTAGGTAATATAATATTCCATGATTACATGACAGCCATATATCAGATAACATATGGCTTTTTCTTAAGTTAATTATTTTTCTTTACGGCTTCTGGTTGAAAACAGAGCAAACTACGCATACCTTTTTTTTTAATACTTTGGAAAATAAATATGCATGTATTCGGAATTGCATGTGGAAAAAATCCTTTATTGGCATAAATGGGAACTCAATTGGTGAGATGATCAACCCTCGCGCAAGAAGAATCCATGGTATATAATTAGGATCCCAATGACATTTGCCAGAGCCAAAATGTCTTGCACTTCGCGAATGTAAAATCATTTAGCTTGCTTAAAATATTTCTTAGAGTTTGTTTGGATCTAGAGAAGCCAATTTTGATATGGGAAGTGAAATTTGGATATATTTCATCTATAAATTTCTGATACCCGAATATCCATGATTTATATTATGTGCATAGACAATGTGAAAAATATTTATATGTGCATAACATTGAGAAACATTTCTCCTTATGCATTTTCGCACTTAATATATTTTTCTCGCAAGAAAGGGAATTTAAATAAAATCCTTCTTTCCATTGCAAAACATTTTGGTCATTTGTGTTTACAAAAGGATGAAAATTATGCACAATGGCTTCTCCCTTTCCAAGGATTAATCACTCACCAATTGAATTCCATAATTGAGCAATGGTAGATCATTAAAGAAATCCCAAGGCGTTGTTCCTTTTAAATCCGTTTATATTGTTCATGAAACTTACATAGCATTATTGTGAAAGTTAACGATAATAACAAAACCAGCAAAGTAGTGGTACATTTTTAAGTTACTTATCATGAAATATATCAATGAAAATGTTGATCTTATAAAATTTTTGAGAACTAGATATATTATAGTTTTTGTTCTATTTGTTATGACGATGTTGACTAACTATTTGAATATTTAACATATGTAAATTACCTATTCTAAAATGTCATCTTTTCTGGTTTGGAAAAATATCTTTTGGAAGTGTTTATTCTTTGCATCATAAAAGTACCTTCGCCAACTGGATATGTCTTTTTACAGCATATAGCTTTTCTTTGAACAGCAGAGGAAAGAAGTGAGAGGTTTGTGCTTGTCTTTGACAATGCAGAAGCTTATTGAGTTTTTGTTTGTATGTGTGCATGTACGGTATGTTTTTCCAGGATGCATGCGTGTAGTTTCTTCAGCGTCGTTTCCTATGTCTATTTACATAGATCATGCACACACACTCTCTCTCTGTCCCTCTCTCTCTCTTGCTCTCTGTCTCTCTCTCTCCCCCTCTCTCTCTCTCTCTTGCTCTCTCTCTCTCAAACACACAAGCACACACAAACAAACGCACATACACAGATTTCCACATATACATGGCATCCTCACACATACGTAGAGATGTTTGTATGTGTGTCTCCTTGTGCATGCATACCCGAATTCTCTCTCTCTCTCTCTCATATTCATAGACACGTACAGACATCGGAACAAGCACAAACAACAATGTTCCTACCTTTGATAGGATGGGATACGGAAAGTGAAAAAGAGAAGGATCTAGAAAAGCTCGAGGATTCTTCGTTTGAAAGTCCCTTAAGATAAATCTAGTAATGTGGGACCATCACAGCCGAAAATTCAATACGTCCTTGGAATAGCACCTTTCCTTACTTGACTAAAATTATTCATGGATGTAAAGAGATCTAAACATGAATCAAAATTGGAAAAAACTCAAGTGATCTATGAGGAATTTTCGGAAAATCTATGAGGAATTTTCAGAAAGTGAAAAGGAAAACTAGGAGAAAGAAGAGAAAAAAACATGGAATAAAGGGACTTGAATAGTCTCACCAAAAAATCAAAACGTTTGAATTATAAAGGGACTTGAATGCTCTCACCATAAACATTAGGTTGGGGAGTTGCTGGGATACTAAAATAAAGCTGAAGTTGCGGGGATACTAAAAATAAAGCTTAAGTTGCCAAAATTGGTCAAATAAATCTCAAGTTGCTGGGCATACTAGAAAAATGTGAGCACAATCGTAAGAGCTGCACTGTAGCTCTACAAGGAAAAATTCTCCGTTTATCTTAAAGCTCGTTAGCTGATACGATTTGAGTGTCTGGAAGATTATGGAAATGGGATCCTTAACATTAGGCCCGAGATCACTAGGAGACAACTAGAAGTGACAGTCATATATGGAGATTATAAGATTATAGGAGACAACCACACCTAAGAAATGGGCTAGAGTATGATAAGGACAGTACAAGATCATATGGAAGGGGTACCTTGAGTCTCAAGAAGAGGATGAAGGAATTCAACTGTGCATGAGACCTTATGAGGACCTATCAAAGATTTGAGGCAATTTGTAGTTAGGAAAAGAAAAAGTAAAACTCAAGATTAAGAGAATAAACAAACATGATAGAAACAGAGAGAGAAACTAGACATAAAGCATCAAAATTGATGCTGGAGGCTTGAACTACCTTGCTTGAATTACCTTCCTTGAATTGCCCACAAGTTGCTTGAATTACCTTGCTTGAATTATTGGATGCCAAAGCAACTTGAACTACCTTGCTTGAATTACCTTGCTTGAATTGCCTACAAGTTGCTTGAATTATTTGATGCCAAAGCAACTTGGATTTCCTTGCTTAAATTGGCTATATGTAAGTTACCTTGTTTGAATTGCCCACATGTACGTGACCAAAATGCCTGTTATGTTATGTTCTGAGTGGCACTCTAACATAAGTAGAATAACTCAATTATGGATTTCTGATAATAAAGACATCCTACATAAGACTATATTTTGCCCACTAAGCATATGTACTCTCTGACGCAAACAAAAGTGAGCATGAATTCAAGCTTTCACTCGTCTGTGCAGTCGCATACACGTTTAGTTGCATGCATCGGAGCCAACAGACCTATGAAGTCATAGACACGCTGAATGTGAGAATATGCCGGCGAAAATTATTATTTTGCTTTTTTCATGAATTATTTGCAAGATGGACTCAAACAAGTAGCCTCAGTTGTAGACTTCTTTAACAAAAGTTGCAAGTGCATAGCTGTTCGACTATGTCCCACACATTATTATCACGATTCACTATTCTCTTTTCTAGTACAACTATTAGATATGATCTTAAGTACAAGTATTTGTTAAGGAAACAATGTTCACAAGATGAGCTAGTTGAATGCTCACAACTGCTAGTCAAACAGAGACCTCACTTCATTCTAGCAAGCGTTTCTCCAAGAGTATACAGAGAATGAATCACAAACTTAGGTGAACTGTAGAGCACTCAAATAGCTACCCAATGACATGCCGAAAAGAATTCGGGATGCATGCTCCTTTTATAATGAGAAGTGTGCCCCTAAAATCTAGTAATTACCTTTCCAAATCAGCCTCCTAACTTGGAGGACTTAATTCTTGGTCCTCATCCAAGATCTTTCATGTTGATGCATTACTTGAATTTTGAAATCTTCATTCCATCCAAAGCCTTTGTAAGCATGTAGGCAACTTGGTCCTTGGTACCAATATGATGTACTAAAACTTCCTTGGATATCACCTTTTCCCTTATGAAGTGATAGTGCACTTCAATATGCTTGGTTCTAGCATGATAGGCATGATTTGATGCTAGATGAATGCTACTCATATTGTCATAAAATATTGGATATGTGTCAACCTGTAAATTAAGCTCCATAAATAACTTCTTAATCCACATTAGCTCACATGTGACTTGAGCCAAATCTCTATACTTAGCATCGATGGAAGCTCATGCCACTGTGGGTTGCCTCTTTGAAATCCATGAGATGATCTTGCTACCTAGCATGACTAGGTAACCACTTGTACTCCTTCTATCTTCCCTTGAACCGGCCCCATCCATATCGAAGTAAGATTTGACTTACATATCATCATCAAGTGAGTAGAAAAATCCTTCATTTATAGCAGTTTTGAGATATCATAACATTCTTCTTGCAGCTTGCAAGTGTGTTGTCCTTGGACTATGCATAAATTGTGATAACACTCCAACTCCTATGTCGGGCCTAGTTATTGTGGCATAAGTAAAAGATCCTACAATATGTCAATACAAAGTTACATCCTCTAAGGGCTCTCCATCAATGGAGCTTAGCTTTACATTAACTTCCATAGGATTTGAAATAGGCTTGCAATGTAGCATCCCAAACCTCTCAAGTACGTCTAGAATATACTTCCTTTGTATGAGCATAATATCTTCTTCTTTGTATACAACTTCAATGCCAAGAAAAAACCAAAGATCTCCAAGATCTATTAACGATCGGAACCTGCAGAGCATACACAGCAAATAGACAAGAGACAAGAGAGAGAAAAGAGACGACACAAGATTGGGTGCAATCTCCCCCCACATGCTCTCATGGACACTCTATGAGAGCATGCGTATTTAAAGGTAATTCATATTATGTCCTTGATGGAAGATACATGAGGGTCACACTAAAAATAGTGTGCTTTTGCTTTATTTACAAAAATAGCTAAAAATAGCTAAAAATAACTATCTTCTAAACATAACTCCAAAAAGTATGTGAATAAATCCTCTTGCGTTCATACTCGTTCACACTTGAACTTGTTCATACCCTCATGGATCTCCACCTGCTAAATCAAAACACAAAACACATTAAAATCCTCAAGGCATTAAACCTTCATTCCAAATATTCCATAAAGTATAACATGCCCTCTAGTTGTTGAGCAACTGACCTCAGTTGATAAGAATAAAATAGACATCGATGGCCAAATCACATGTCGCATCACTGAACAATCATAGGCATGTTCCATGTAAAAAAAAAACATGCATGGAACTAGAAAACTGGAATTTAATGTGAATGTGAATGATTATCAGGGTTTAAGTCAAAATGCAATCCAAAAGTGACGATAAAAATGAATATCGTGATGTGATAAAATAATAGTCAATTTTCTAATCATGAATTTATACTTGAATGCATGTGCATACGAATTTTGTAAAAATTTCGGCAGCATAACGGCGTGATTTTGAAAACCGGAAAAATTTTGACAAACAATTTCCATGATATTTGTGCCGATAGGCACAATCTATTCACAAAGAAACCGAAGGGGATTACACACCCTGACAAATATAGTTATATATATATATTCTCCTCGCAAACCTGCAAAAAAAAATATGTACCTGTCCTTGCAATAAGAATACATGTACTACACAAGACGAATCCATGTCGAAACTACGCATATATTCTAGGTACGATGCAAAATTGGCATGTCTGAAATGTAATTTGATGCAAAAGAAGGCAACAATGCATGTAATTTGACAATAACTTATCTGGAGGTTCTGAAAATTAATTTGTAAGTGTTTGTAGGTGCTGAAGATGGTCCATCGGGCGTCGGAATCGCATTCCAATATGGTTCCAATAGTTGATGCTTCAAAACGAGACTCGAAAGAGTGTTGAAGATGAATGGGTAAAATCCAAGTTATTTTGATGTTGGAATTGAAGCACAATATGTATGTTGTTGCAGCCACTCTATGGAAAGAGTTCTGTAAGAGCTATCCATAGCAAAAAGAATTTCTTGATTTGGATCTTGGATGACCAAGATATATGATCAAAAGAGTGTAAGTTTGTAGTCTCAATTGGCTAACTTGCTTCAAAACATTTCTTCTTGTTACGTTGGAGTTCTGCAATCTTCATACCATATTCCACATAGAGTCACTCTACTCATCGTGATCAGAGATCTCTTTTGTCACGCACATGCTTGCTTGTCATGTGATAAAGATGTTTCCATCGCATCCAAATCTTCAAATAATATCATCAATGTAAAAATCAAATATTGAGTGATGATTTTCTCTCGTTGTCTTGTCCTTGGCGCCGGAAAACCTTCATAGCCCCGCCTATGATGTGCTGGCATTGATTCAGGCTGAGCTTGAGGATGCGTTCGACTTATCCCGCATCTCATGGTATGGGTACATGCATATATGTCGAGCCTCCCCTCCGATCTCTTCTCACAAATCAATATGCCCGGAGCGCTCCCTGCGGGCTCTCTGTACTGATGGCCTCGTGTCACGGTAAATAGACGGGAGCTGGGCAGTCAGTGAACTACCCCAAAATCATATGCTAAACATAAACATAAAGAAAAGAGAACTAAAACTTTGCGTTTGGAGACAGGGCGCGGGCAGCACTCCGGGCTTCCTTCGGGTAGGCGTGATCGCAGTGAACGTGCAGGAATGCCTGGCACCATGCGCTTCCTTCAGACTCTAAAGCAGGGATTGCATGGATGTGCTCGTACCCTTCTCTTGCTCCATCTCTGCAGCAAAAAGGAACCTCTCCCTGTGTCTACGCGAACAGCGTTCCTGTCCTCTTCCAAGATGATGATGAAACCATACCCAAGAAAAACGCAAGCTTTCTCCTCTCCACATACTCTGCGGACGTCCATGCTCTGATACCACTGTTAACGATCGGAACCCGCAGAGCATACACAACAAATAGACAAGAGACAAGAGAGAGAAAAGAGACGACACAAGATTGGGTGCAATCTCCCCCCACATGCTCTCATGGACACTCTATGAGAGCATGCGTATTTATAGGTAATTCATATTATGTCCTTGATGGAAGATACATGAGGGTCACACTAAAAATAGTGTGCTTTTGCTTTATTTACAAAAATAGCTAAAAATAGCTAAAAATAACTATCTTCTAAACATAACTCCAAAAAGTATGTGAATAAATCCTCTTGCGTTCATACTCGTTCACACTTGAACTTGTTCATACCCTCATGGATCTCCACTTGCTAAATCAAAACACAAAACACATTAAAATCCTCAAGGCATTAAACCTTCATTCCAAATATTCCATAAAGTATAACAAGATCAAAGATCCTAAACTCCTTTCCAAACTTTGCCTTCATCTCCTCAATGCCCTTTGTATCATTAGCTTTAATGATAAGATCATCTACATACACACACACATGTAGACCACAAGTTCTCCTCTTTGTTTGATAAAGAGAGATGGATCTGCCTTGCATTGATTGTAACCACGTTTGCTCAAATAGTCCACCAATCTTTGGTTCCAAGCCCTTGGAGCTTGCTTTAGGCCATAAAGGGCCTTCTTCAACCTACAAACATGATGTGGAAACTCTTTATGAACAAAACCTAGTGGTTGCTCCATGCATACCTCTTCTTCCAAGTCTCCATTGAGAAAGGCATTCTTGATATCCAATTGGAATAGCTTCCATCCTTTGCTAGTAGCCATTGCAATGAGTGTCCTCATGGTGCTCATCTTTGCCATGGGGTTGAATGTCTCTTCAAATTCCACTCCATAGGTTTGTGCAAAACCCTTGGCCACCAATCTTGCTTTGAACCTAGAAATAGATCCATTTGAATTCCTATTTACTTTATACATACACATATTTCCTATTACCTTCCTGTTCTCCTTCTTGGGCACTAGATTCCATGTTTGATTCTCCTCAAGTGCTTCAATCTCTTCTTGCATTGCCTGTTTCCATTTGGTGTACCTGTTTGCATCTTCATAACAATCAAGCTCATGATCTTCAACTACTTTCTTTATATATGCATAATGATTTTCCATGTAAGAATCATAATTAAATCTTTGAGTTGGATAATTAACCCTAGAAGCCTTCCTTTCTTCACCTTTTGGAGGAATAAACTATTGATGATCGGATCTTGTAGACACACAAAAGTACTTAGAGAATAGAAAGAGACAAGAGATGACACTAGATTGGGTACAATCTCGCACCACATACTCTGACGGACAAATCTATCAGAGGATATGTATTTATAGGTATTTCTTATTATTTCCTGAGTAGAAGATACATGAGGGACACGCTTTGAAAAGCATGCTTTTGCTATTGATTTTGATTTTCCTTTTGCTTTTGCTTTTGCTTTCTAATGCTATCTTCTAAAAATAATTATCTTCTAAAAGCGTTCTTCTAAATATCTCCAAAAATAAGTTCATGCTCATTCACACCTCATGAATCTTCGCTTGCTAGATCAAAACACAAAACACATTAAAATCCTCAAGGCATTAAACCTTATTACAATATTCCATAAAGTATAACATGACCCCCAGTTGTCGAGCAACTAATCTCAGTTGATAAGAATAAAATAGACATAGATGGCCAGTCACATGTCCCATCACTAAACAATCATAAGCATGTTCAATGTAAAAACACATGCATGGAACTAGAAAACTCGAATTTAATGTGATTGTTAATGATAAGCAGGGTTTAAGTGTAAATACAATCCAAAAGTGATTACAAAAATGAATATCTTGATGTGATAATTAGTAACCATGAATTTATACTTGAATGCATGTGCATACAAATTTTCTAAAAATTTTGGTAGCATAACAGTGCCATTTTGAAAATCGGAAAATTTCGACAAACGATTTCCATGATATTGGTGCTGACAAGCGCAATCTATCCACAAAGAGACGGAAAGGGGATTACACACCCTGATAAAAAAAAATAATATATATATATATATATATATATATATATATATATATATATATATATATATATATATATATATATATATATATATATATATAAATATATATATATATATATATATATATATATATATATATATATATATATATATATATATATATATATATATATATATATATATATATATATATATATATATATATATATATATATATATATATATATATATATATATATATATAAGTAGTATGCACACTTCTATCGACTGCCTTATTCGATGGTTGGAGAAAACCATGGGGTTCTCTACCGGAGGGACGCATGCAAGCCGTTATCCCATATGCAAGCGTAAACACAGAGCATAATATATATGCTCTTGCGTCAGTGGTTTACTATCAAGATAAAAGCAAAATAAACTAGAACTCTCTCGTGATGCGTGAGTTGCATGCCCGCAAATTCGGGGGGCTCAAAACACCTAATTTGTTTTTGGGCACTGAATTTGCTCATGGGCAGAGCCTGGAGGGCGAGCTGCATGGTCGCATTAGATTGACAAGGAACATTAAGTGGGAACTCGGGAGTCTCTCTCCCTGATGAACATTGGCACGTGCTTGCCAGCCCTAAAGGTTGGGTTTCCATGCAGTTCTCTCCTGGCAACACCTTTTTCTCTCTGCTTCTGCACCCAAAGGTGACGACAATGGCTGAAGACGAGTCTGAAGAAAAAGCTCCAGGATTTCCAACAATACGATGACAAAGACCATGTGAAAATGGAAAAGATGATGAGGACCGACAAATCTTTTGCCACATGGTCTGATGGACAACTCTATTAGAGCATATGTATTTATAGGTATTTCTTATTATGTCCTGAATAGAAGATACATGAGGGACATGTGTCGAAAAGCTTGCTTTGCTATTGATTTTGATTTTGCTTTTGATTTTTCTTTTGTTTTGCTTTCTAAGGATATCATCTAAAAATAATAATCTTCTAAAAGTGTTCTTCTAAATATCTCCAAAAATAAGTTCATGCGCATTCACACCTCATGAATCTTCACCTGCTAGATCAAAATACAAAACACATTAAAATCCTCAAGGCATTAAACCTTCATTCCAAAATTCCATAAAGTATAAACCTCCTTTGCCTTGGATACTTGATTTCTTTCTTTGGTGTGGCTTCTTTCTCCATCATGTGTCCTTGATCATCTTCAACTTCATTACCTTATTCATCCAACTCGACAAATGTTACTTTGCCTTTGTTGATTGATTGTCCTTCATAGCTTGATGAGGATCTCCCCCTGCATGGTGAAGTCATGCTTGAACTATCTTCATTGATGGAACCCAAGGTACCAAGGGAGTAGCTCATCAAATGCTACATCCCTTGATATCCTCAATTCCTTTGTATTTGGGTTGAAGCACATGTAACATTTATGATCATTTGAATATCCTAGAAACACACACTTTTTCACCTTTGGTTGTAGCTTGTGCCTCAATTCACTTGGCACATATACATAAAAAGTACATCCAAATAACTTCAAGTGGGAAAGATCAGGTTTCTTACCATAATAGGCTTGATATGGTGTCAATCCATGGATCCGTGAGGTAGGAGCCCTATTCATAAGATACACGATGGTATTTTTTGCATCACCCTAAAACATGTTAGGTACATTCATCTCGATAAGCATTGCTCTAGAAATCTTCGCAATGTATCTATTCTTTCTCTCTGTCAACCCATTTTGTTGGGGTGTGTACCTACATGTTACTTGCCTCTTGATGCCTTGGTCCATTAAAAAATCAAAAAATTCATTAGAGAAATATTATCCCCCTCCATTGGACCTTACCTTCTTGATATATGTGCTTGTTTCCTTCTCTAAAATTGCCTTGAATGCTTTGAAACATGTAAACAGATCCGATTTTTATTTTTATGAAGTAAACCCAAAACATCCTAGTGCAATCATCTATATAAGTGACAAAGTACTTGTTACCTCCAATGGATTGCTCTTTGGCTAACCCCCACACATATGTATGTATCAACTCCAATGGATGTTGGCTTATGTAGCCACTCTTCTTGAATGGAAGTCTCACTTGCTTCCCTAATTGACATGATTCACATAAATGCTTCATACCTTGTCCTTGGAAGTTGGTAAGCCCTTCAACCAGCCTCCTGAATTGCATTTCCTTCATTCTTTGTATGTTGATGTGACCTATCCTCTTGTGCCACAAGTCCAACTCCAAAATCTTCTTGTTTCCATATGTGAAGTAGACATGTTGAGTGGAATGAGAATTTACCTCCAAAGTGAAGAGTCTCCCTTCCTTCCTTCCTCTTGCTATGACCTTCTACCCTTGCTTAGGGTTCTCCACAAATCATCCACCTTTGTTGAATCTTACTTGATAGCCTCTTTCAACCATTTGCCCTATGGACACCAAGTTCTTTGCGATGGTAGGTACATGCAAGACATCCTTGAGACATCTTCCCTTCCTCCTTCCATGCAAAGCTACATCTCCAACATGGGAGATCTCATGGGTTGTATCATCACCTGTTTCTACATTTCCTTTACCTTTGGGAGCATGTATTTTAGTAAACCAAGAATCATTGCAACTCATATGGTTGGTACATCCACTATCAATATACCAAGTGTTATCTACTTTGTTTGAATTTCCATCCATGTGCATCATCAAGAGATTTTCAGTTTTTGAACTTGTAGAGGCATAATTACCTTAGCCTTTATATGAAAAACCTTGATTATAGCTCCTTTGGTGTCCTTCTTGGTATCAAACTCTAGCATAGTGGCCAAACATGCCACATATGTAATAATCCTTCACAATCTTCATTCCTATTTTGTTGATGCCTTCCTCCTCTTCCTCTTGTTCTTCCACTACCTCTTTTGCATGAGGTGCCTTGTTCATGTCCTTGATTGCTTAAGTGGCCTTGCCTTCCTCAAAACCTTCCTTTTTTGCTACCATGTCCTCATCTTCCTTTGCCACTTTGATTACGTGCATAAAAAACTTGTGCATCCTTGCTTTTCGTTGAACTTCCACCTATGTTCATTTATTTCATGACCATGACAGCAACCAATTGCTCAAAATTGGGAAGATTATCCCTTACATATACTGAAGTGGTAAAGGGTTTCCACTTCTCATCATCCCTCAAACCATTCAGAGTATAAACCACAAGATCATCATCATCTATGTGGCTTCCAATGGATCCCAATGCATCTGACAATTCCTTGACCTTAAGTATGTAGTCATTTATGCTACTTCCTAAGCTCTTCCTAAGGTTGTTGAGATCATTCTTTAGTTGGATCTTCCTTGCTTTGGTGCTTGTTGAATAAAGCCTCTCATGTGTCTCCCATCCCTTCATTCTTGAATCCAAGTACAAGATAAGGTCGATCATGCTATTGCTAATGTGTTGGCAAAGGATAAAGATAATCCTCTCGTGTCTTTCATTCCATTCCCTTAAGGCTCTATGATGGTCATTGGTTGGATTTTCATCCAACCTAGGTGTTGACTCACTTCCACTAATCAATCCCCAAAGGCCCTTGCCCATAAGGCAGTTGGATACCCTAAATCTCCATGGTTGATAGTTCCCCTTCACTAGATTTTCAATTTGAGTAATAAGTCTCCCATCTCTGGTATTTTCTACTTTCTTTAGCCCTTTGGTAGTGCTCCAATGTGTGCAAACTATAACTTAGGCTCTGAAGTTACCTTAATCCAAAGCCTTCCTTAGATGGACACCTTGCACTCTTGAAAATTTGAGTAGAATAGATCTCCCTTGACGTGAGCTACCTCCAGCAACCTTTTGTTGATGCAAATCTTCAACCACCTACTCCAAGAGGTCTTCTTGCTTGTATGTGATGCCTCCAAGATGCCAAAATTCTCTGATACCACTGATGGGGGAAGTATCTCAACCCCTACGCAATGATAAAGCGCAAATGACCTCCTAATGTACCCTTCTTTTACCTTTGCACACCAAAAATTCTCTTTCTTGGAGCATATGCATAGAGTTCGAGTGACCTTTTGTGAACATCTAGTAGACACCAAGAGCAAATTTCACCTAAAATGGAGGCTTACACAAAGAGAAACAATGTCCATAAGATGAGCTAGTTGAATGCTCACAATTGGTAGTTAAGTAGAGACCTCACTTCACTCCAGCAAGCTTTTCTCATAGAGTATACAAAGAATGAATTTCAAAATTGAACGAGCATAAAAGAATTAAAATATCTACCCAATGACATAAAAATCATAGCAAAAAGATAAATAGAGAAGGAGAATCATCCCTTACAACACAGAGCAAAATTGTTCCAATGGAGCCTACAAACAGAGAGAGAGCTATCAATCACCCAACTTCACTAACTTGAGGCTTTTTATGTGACGAGGATCAGAAAAACACTATTGTCAATTTTAGCATTAGCTAAGATTTGGTTGGTTGTAAAGATTGTTGATGAAAGGCGTACATTAATAATCTCCCAAATGGTGACATCATTATTGTTGTTGGAACTTTATGTCATGGGCTATATAAGCTCACAGACTATCCAAAATCTATCAATGATTCAGCATGTGCAGTTCAGGATTCTCACACTATCTCACATGCAAAGTTTTGCCATGCATGCTTTGGTAATCAAAAGTTATCTAGTTTTCTATGCATGTAGAATTCGGAAATGGTGTCCTCTATGCAAAAAATTGAGGACCCTTCCAAACATGTTTGAAAAGGCTGTATGTTCGGAAAATTGAAGTGTTCATCCTTCCATAAATATGGTTTAGATTGAGCTATTAAAAAATTATAGCTTGTTCATTGTAATGTCTATGGTCATCTTCTTTTGGGAAAGAAAAGTCCAAAGAGTTAATGCACTTTAAAGAGATTCTAGTTCTGGCAAAAAATATGTCAACATGTAATTTGGGCATCCTCCATTTTGATAGAGGGTTGGAATGCATATGTTCTAATTTTAATGCATTTATTGCTGAACATGGGATAAAACATGAGTGTATAGTGCCATATATACCTCAAAAAATGGATTTGCGCAAAGAAAGAACATGTCTCTCATGGAGATGGCGAGATGTATGGTCAAAAGTGAGGCTTTACCACATAGTTTCTGGCTTGAAGATGTTAGGTGTACTGTAGCATATGGACTTAACATATGTCCTCTTGAGATATCAAGCTCAACATGTGATGATCGAGGATTACATGTATCACTTTTTCATTTCTCTAACATGTATAGTGGTCATGCTAGTATATCTCAGGGATACTTTAGTGAGCTTTACTAGATTCATCTATCGAGAGTGATGGCACACTTGTTTCTTACTAGCTCACTCATTCATGGACATTAGGTTTTTCCTTATGTATTGTCTATATATATTCCACTATTTGTATTGTTATATTAGGTCATTATTGTATGCTCCTTTTATGTAATAGAAGAAGAGGATCATTCTTCCTTACCTGAATTCCTCGTGCCATGGTATCAAAGTGAGTGTGGTTGTAGAGAGCTCTTGGAGAAGGCTAACAATGAAGAGTATGTGAGAAGTCACAAAGAAAGCATGCTAAACAAATGCCCTTAGATTTCCATCTCGACCTTAGTTTAGAGCTCGTAAGGTGGGGACCACAAAAAACAAGTGAGTTTGCAAAATTATAAATTGTATCCTATTTGTACATGCTCAAATATTTGAGATCCAAAATTTCAAGGGATTCCATGTACTGTTGATGCAAAATTCTTTTATTTATGAGATCAAACTATCATGTCATAATGTGATAGTATTCAAGTAGAAGTATTGCTTGTATTTTTTTTTGCAATGCTATGAATTTCTACAAAAATTGCAAACACGAATGGAATGAGTTAGCTTATGAGCGATAAAATAGACAAGAACAACTATGCTTGGAGATTAATAATGAAAAAATTCTTGATGGGAAAAGGCTACTAGAAGTACATAAAAGGAGAGAATGAAAATGCTCCATAGTTACTAGAGAGGAATTGGATTTCCGACCAATTGAGACCATATGAAAAATGGAATCAAGGATCACAAAAGGTAATGTACTGGCTTTCTACTAGCATATAGGATAGTATGATTGGGCACATACACAATGTTGAGACTCCAAAAGAGGCTTGGAAAATTTTGGTCCCATTGTATGAGACCAATACAAAGGCATAGAAATTGCAAATAAAAAACAAGCTACGTACACTCAAGAAAAAAGGGCATGTTAGTAAGTGACTACACCTTGAAAATCAAAAGCATATGTCAGTAACTTGCATCTATTGGCATGAATCTAGATGATGATGATAAGGTGGAAGTGTGCCTTCATGGTTTAGGATCCACATATAAGAAGTTCAGAACTTCTATACATACTAGAGAAATTATTCTAAATTTCAAGGATTTGGTGTCCATGCTCGTTATTGAAGAAACAAATCTTGGTGAGGAATCAAACTCCCAAGCAAAGCCTAGTTCTGAGTAGGTATTCTGCTCTGGCAGAGGAGGAGGCAAAACTAGAGGTTTTGGAAGTGGAAGAGGAAATGGTAACCAAGATCAAGGTCAACATAGAATCATGCAAGAGGTAGAGGATAGTTTTGAGATAGGGGGAGCCAAAGAGGCCAAAAAATTTTTTGAAGAAATGATCTAGGTAATGATAATAAAGGATGCTAGAATTATGTTAAACCTAGAAACTTTGAATGTGATTGTAGACTAAAGAACAAAAATAACTGAAGGCACCAAAAAATTATGCATCCATAAGTGTAGATGATTCTGTGAAGTTCTTCATGGTCCAACATCACATGATAAATATGATGTCTGTTGATGTTTCAAAATCAAATGGTAATGTCTCGTATGTTGATTCAGGTGCTTCAAATCACTTGACTAGTCATGCAGAATGGTTTAGTAGTTTGCTAAAATTATCAATTCTTGGATACATTGAAATAGACAATGACACATGACCTCCTATTGATCATACACGAAACGTAACATTTTTTAAGGAGGAGGGGAAGGTAAAAGATCTTGTTGATGTGCTGCATGTTCCAAATCTAACAAATAGTATCATTTCTCTTGGACAAATGGTTGACCAAGGAGTACAAGTTAGGTTCACTATTGATGGGTTATATGTAGAAGAGTACAAACAGGATGAAAGATTAATTTCCAAAGAAAACAAAGTGGGTAGGATGTTCACCTTAAATGTGAAAAATTCTTGAAATGAATGCAACTATTTTGCAAAAGATGAAGGGTTTATTGTTGATATCTAGATCTAGCACAAATGAAATGGACATGCAAATTTGCATAAGCTGAAATTGATACAGTCAAAGCAGATTGTCAATGGGCTACCAAATTTTAAGGTCGCATAGATGCAAAAAGTATGTGTAGCATCTCAACTTGGTAAATAGATAAGAGCACCATTTCTACATGACAAGCATGTTAGTTAGGATGTCCTATAAATAATACACAAAGGTGTTTGGGGCATGCAAAGATCACATCTATGGATGGTTGCAGGTTTTATTGTTCTTTCTCTGATAACCATACAAGCAAAGTATGGGTATATTTCATGAAAGATAACAAGTGAGGTGTTTACTCACTTCAAAAATGGAGAAGCAAACAAGGAAGTATATTCAGACATTGAGATCTGATGGAGGAGGTGAATACATGTCAAATAAGATCAATAGCTTTCTAAAAGACATGGAATTTGACAACTGTTTTCATTGAGGCACACCGCAACAAAATGGCATTGTGGAACAACAAAATAGACATATTGCAAAAATAGCGAGAGCCTTGATGGTAGAGAAGAATATGCTTCATTGTTATTTGGCAGAAGCTATGCACACTCTTGTATGCATCATGAGCAGAACTCTGATTGCTGTTGTACATCATATTACACCTGAAGAGAAGTATACAGGTAAAAAGCCAAACTTATCACATATGAAAGCATTTGGTTGTATTGCATATGTAAATTTTCCAGATGAGTTGAGGATGAAGCTTGATCCAAAAGAAAAAGAATGTATCTTCATTGGGTACTCCTTGAGTGCAGTTGCATACATAGACGTTTAGCTGCTCGAATTCAGTCACAGACACGCCGAATCTGAAAATATGCTGGCGAAATTTATTATTAATTGTCCCATAATCACTATACGTAGCGCTTTTCTCATCAATTAATTGTTTTCATAAGTAACGGTATGTTTTCAGTACAATATGGAGAGAGAGAGACAGAGAAACTTTCATATATATGATACGTGATATCTACATAGAAAAATGATTTTCGATGCATGACATGCAATGCAATAATTCCTGAAAGTTTGAAAAGTATTACAGGCATTCATGAGTCGTGATTTTGCGTTCAGTACAGACAGTACAAAGCTTTTCTGTTGTTAATATTGTTTGGGGGAGAGAGAGAGAGGCTTCAGAATTATGAGATCATATAGACGTAGTTTCTTGCTATTCTCTTGTTTGCTACAAATGTTACATACATTGATTGTGCAATCTCTACTACTGGCCATACATGATGTGCCATGTAATGGTTGCGAATGGGTTGTGGAATATTATATAGGGTATACAATTTATCCAACTTCATGGAGGCCTTGTTTTTTTGTCTTAATTGCAACATTTTCAACTTGAAGATAGTAAACTCATGACCACTCCCATGGATGTACATTTGATGTTCATATCTATCCGTAAAATACTCGATGCATTATATATGTATACGTTACTTGGCTTAACATTCAGTTTATTATCTATCGAATAAACAAATTTTTGCATAGGCCAAGTGTCAAGCATTAGCACTTAATTAAGCCTACCTTTCATTATTTATCTGTTACACAAGAGATTGGGTTGTTTTATCTTAATGGGACCTCAATACGACTATATTTACATGCTTTTTTCTTACTCTGCTTGAGTTGGTTGTTATGGAACTCAAATTAAAAAAACTGATTTTTGTCCACGCTTACTTGCCCATGTATCTCTTGATGGAGGAAAAAATAACCCTATCTGGCCACTCCTACTTTGAGGACTACTAGAATCCATGATAATTTATGAGTTTGTGTGGCTCAGATGCCTTGTCAATGGTTTCGGTGTTGGTTGTTACCGTTAGTGTCCATGTGAAAGGCCAACCGGCCACCAAATATTTTTGTATATGTTCTTTAATAAAACATATAGTGGCCTCGTGTGCCACGGATTATAAGTTCCATCGTATTTGTAATACTTAAGAAGTTTGTGTTCGTGCAATCTGTCTATTGTGTTTTTTTGTGTATTATATAGCCACTGTGCCGAGTACCATATGCGATGTTATGAATTCAGTTTTCTACTCCTGTGATATCGCCGTGGAGCTCTCAAGAATGAGAGTGGACTGTGGTTCATGGTATCAGAGCATTTTGATGCAAAAGCTTTGGTGCGAGCGAAGTGAGCACCCACCCAAGGCTTTCTCCAAGGCTTAGGATTAAGGCAGAAACCAAGGCATAGACCTTGTCATACCTTGTTGTTTGAGTCACCGAAGTCACTGTTGGCTATGCGCGAGGGAGGACCTCAACGATTCGAAGACGGAGGTTCTCGGTACTTCCCGAGAGGTCACTCATCCCAGTACTCTTCTTGTCGGAGCTCGCTTAACTGTGGCAATCTGTTGCCACTAAGCTACACTCATGTGGTGTCTAAAGAAGGGGAAAAACTAAGGTTAACATTACCTTGAACATGTTTTGGTCCCTCAAAGCTTCATCCTTTGCTTTCAAAGCTTGTTTCTGAAGCATTTTTGGGGTGATTTTTGGAGCCATTTTGGAGTACTTTCACGCATAGTTCTCTTCACAGAAGTCCAAGAACATCAAGAAGTCTTCTTTGTACTTCTTTGACAATAGCTATTCACCTTTGGGGTTGTGTTTTCAGCCACACTCATAAAACTTTAGGTTTCTCAGAAGTTTTCAGTTGTGGTGGGAGTAGCCACTACAATTATGCAGGTTTTTGGAACTTAAACAAGAGAGTTGAGAGACACTTGGAGGTGTAGTTGGCTAGTTTTTGGATTGTGCATTCATCCTTTGAGTGTCATTTTAGTGCATATATTGAGCACATACACACTATGTATGCTTCTATGGATACCGCATATGTACATCCATGTGGTCATTGATATGGCGGTTACATTTTTGCATAAACCCTTTTATGTTTGATGAGGTTTTCTTAACTAGGAGACACCTTGATGTCGAGGACTCTTCGGTCATGTAGGTGGAAGAGTTACCCAGCCTTGCCATAGGATATGTATGATAGTTGTTCATAGGTGCTTGATACTAAAGCCTAGTTGGCTTCTTTTGGGTAATTGATTATATGCAGTGGAGTCAATGATTCCCTATGCAGGTAAACATGTGAGTACTTGGAGTTTTATGATATTTTGACACTAGTCATATGCTCATTTTGTAGAGGATACTCTCGTGAAAATTTTCTCCAGATTTCTTTTGGTTTCATCAACTATACACTGGTCGATTTACGCCTTGATACACGTATTGGTATGAGCACATTTATTCTCACATTCTCTTTTTGCTTGGTCACTATTGTTCATAAATTCAATTTTTTGGGAAGCCTGCTGCATTCTCTCCCAGAATCCGACACTTGTTCATCCTTCTTTGAGCCTTAATGGGGTTTGCAATCTTCTAGCTCCATATCATTCTATTCAGTTCTCTACCATCATGGCATCAGAGGTCTTAGGCAAGTCTAGTGGATCACGATCTATTGCAAGTGTTCCGAGGAGGATCTATAACTTGCAGGGTAAAGATGATTTTGAGATCCAAGAATTTGGTGGTGCAAACTTTGCTCTATGGAAGAATCAGATTAAAGATGTGCTAATCCAAAGGAGGCAATGGAAGCGAGTAAATAGAATCTCAAAGAAGCCTGCTGACATGGATATTGAAGATGATTGGGATGAGTTAGATGAAATGGCTAGGTCTACCATTCGATTGCACCTGTGAGATAATGTTTACTTTACAGTATTGGATTGTGAAAGTGCAGAGGAGCTTTGGAACAAGTTTTGCAATACATATGAAAAAGAAACGGCATCAAACAAAGTGTATTTGATGAGAAAGTTATACGATCTTTGCATGAAGGATATAGACAATGTTGTTGCTTATGTGAATGTGTTTGATGCTATATTCTCCCAATTACAAGCTCAAAAATGGACATGGATAATGAAATGAAAGCAATCTTGTTGCTATGCACTTTTCCATCATCATGGGATACATTTTCACAGCTATTAGCAATAATGCACCCGGTGGTAAACTGGCTTTTGATGACATATGTGGAGCACTCTTGAGTAAGGAGATTCATAGAAAATCTATGGTTGGCACTTAGAGTGGAGATGCATATAATGTTCATGATTCTTACCAAGGAAAGAATTATCAACATGCCAGGAGTAAGAACAAGGACAAGAATGGTCAACAGAATAAGAGTAGAATTAAATCAAGGAAGAAAGCTATTGAATGGCGTTATTGTCATAAGAAAGGACACATGAAGAAAGACTATTATGCATGAAAGAATGCTAAAGTTAAAGGGTAGAATGTTGATGGGCATGTTAAATGGTTACTTACAGCATCTACTTCAAGCGTGAAGTTTGAAGAAATCAATTCCATTTCTGATGGTGCTCATGTATTGAGACTTCATAGTACTATGCCTAGTGAGGTTCTTATGCCACTGATTCTCTTTCCCACACATGGCTACTAGATTCTGGTGCTTCTTTCCATGTGAACCACATAGAGAGTGGTTCTCTACTTACACACGAAAGTATCTTGGTACTGTGAGACTTGGTGACTCTTATCAATGTGATGTTGTTGGGATTGGAGATGTGGTTGTGCAGTTCATTGATGATTTAAAATCTACTATGCACAATGTATGCCATGTACCTCAATTATCATGTAGTTTGATGTCAGTTGGTCAACTTGATGACCTTGCTTATAAGGTGGTCTTCTATGCTTAGTCCTTTTTCATATCAAAGGGGAATATGGTTATTTCAAAAGGAAGAAAAGATGAATCACTTTATCCTTCATTTGTATCAGAGAAAGAACACTTGTTAGGTATTACTGAACAGCCTATGGCTTGCGTCGTTTGGGCCATATATCTCATAGTGGAATGGAAAATCTTTTTTCTTATGGCTACATACCTGTGTTATCTTTCTTTGATTTTTCATTTTGTGATCATTCTCAATATGCAAAGCAAACCAAAAACATGCATAGAATGCACATTGACTCTTCAATTTCAGCCTTTAGATCTTGTTCATACAGATGTGTGTGATCCTATGCCCACAAGGTAATTAGGTGGTTCTCTTTAATTTGTCACTTTCAAAGATGATGCTACTAGAAAAGTTTGGGTATATCCTATCAAATCGAAGGATGAGGTGTTCCCTACTTTTAAAAAATGTCTTGCTTTAATTGAGATTGAAAAAGGAACTAAGCTCAAAGCTTTATGTCTAGATAATGGAGGTGATTATGCCTCACATG
This sequence comes from Ceratopteris richardii, assembly GCA_020310875.1. NCBI lineage: Eukaryota > Viridiplantae > Streptophyta > Polypodiopsida > Polypodiales > Pteridaceae > Ceratopteris > Ceratopteris richardii. Next base: position 46,862,445 of record CM035412.1, on the reverse strand, counting down.
AGTTCAGCCTTTTTTGCCAGTCTAAAGGAATTTGTAGAGAGTTTGCAGCTCCTTATAGCCCTGTACAGAATGTTGTAGCTGAAAGGATGCTTAAGAGAATGCTTTATCTTTAGAATGATGCATTTGGAACCACCAAAACCTCTCGAGCATCATTCTTAAATGTTTGCAACAAAACAAATGACTTGCATATGCAAGAAATGTGAAGAACCTTCTATTTTGCGAATAAACATTCTGAGTGTTATGCTTAGAGCCCACAACTTGGTATGAATTGACTAGATAGCTTCTACACATTTGAACATATATCTAACCAAATAAATTTATTTCATGAATTTATCTGTACCATACACTGAGAAATGAATCTAACAAGTCAGAGGGTCATCCTAACGTTTTAGGATCTAGAAGGTATGTAGACACAATCACCTTGTTTACTTCATATATCCAGATCTGCTAAACAAAACTTGAACAAAATTGATAAGTGAACACTAGGAAATCCACTCTAACTACTCCAAGTTAATTACAACAAAGAATTAAGTACACATAGATAAATGGATTCCACAAGGTCATTGTAGTGAAGAAGATGCAACAGTAGAAAGTAGATAGAAATGTACTTGAAGAAATGTATCAATACATATATGCTAATGAACATATGCTACAAGGGAAGTGTAGTAGACTAGACATAGATAGTGGGAGCTCATGATATGCTCACATTTGTAGCTCAATGCCTCTGAAAGTGGCTCTCCTATCCCATGGCTAAACATGTGTGTATTTATACACATGTTCTCAGTTTGAATTTGAATTTTCCCTCACATAAAAGTGATCCTACACTTTAGGTGTGATTTAAATTGATTCTTCCTACCACATGATTCATGGGTTTAGCTTCCTAACTTCATGAGATTCCATATTCATTTAGCTTTTACAATTATCGAAAGTAAATATGCTCAAGTTTACAAGCATGAGTTCATGTTAGTTTCTCTCTTATGAAGAACTAAATAAATGTGTAGTCCTTAGGTTTTAACAACGTACTTAGGCTTGATAATTGCACCAAAAGCTTCACCTCATGCCTAAGATCCTTTAGTCTTTAATCCTTCATGATTTCTTGCAATCCAATCATTGATTTGAATTTGTTCAATTTGGCTCCATCCAAAGCCTTTGTCATCATATATGCACATTGTTGATGTGTTGATACATATGAGAGTTGTATCTCCTTACTGATAATCTTCTCTCTCACATAATGGTAATGAATGTCTATATGTTTAGTACTCACATGATGGATAGGTTTTAGTAGCAAGATGTAATGAACTGATATTGTCTCCAAATCTATGTGGAGTTGAAGTGTTCAACCCTAAATCTGAATATATGGTTCTAATCCACATAGCTTCTTTGAAGACCATGAAATCAACTTTTTACCTTTGAATGAAGGGCCTAAATAGTGTTGCTATTTATATAAATGAGTTTGATGCTATATTCTCCCAATTACAGGCTCAAAAATGGATACGTATAATGAAATGAAAGCAGTCTTGTTGTTATGCACCTTGCAATCATCATGGGATACATTTTGCATAGCTATTAATACCAAAATTAAGATAGCTAGATGTGCTTCTCCTATCATCTTTAGAGCATGCCCGATCTGCCTCACAAAAGAGTTTTACATCTACATGAGATGTATATGGATAGTAAAAACCTTCATTGATTGTGCCCTTTAAATACTTTAGGACTCTCTTGAGTGCTTCCACGTGAGGCTCCCTTGGAGTGTGCATGAAGAGTCTCAACACACTTACTCCATAGCATATATCTACTATAGTTAGAGTGGCATATATTAGGCTTCCAACTAACCTTTGGTACCTAGTTACCTCTTCAATTAGTTCCCCTTCAAGAGCACTTAACTTCAGATTTACCTCCATGGGTGTACCTACAACCTTTTTATTCTCCATCTTGAATTTAGAGATCATATCTCCAATATACTTCATCTGAGTGAGGAACATACCTTTCTCTATGTAAACTACTTCCAATCCTAGGAAGTAAGTGAGCAATCCAAGATGAGTGATTTTGAACTCCTCCATTTGAGCTTTGATCTTTTTGATTCCATTTGCATCACTACCTATAATGATTATATCATCAACATATACACAAAGGTATATGAATTGTGAATGATTCCTCTTAATGAAGAGGGATGGATCTTCCTTGCTTACCATAAACCTTTATCCTACAAGTAAGTGAAAAGCCTATGATTGGAGCCTCTAAGAGCTTGCTTCAAGCCATATAAGGCTATCCTCAACCTACACACATGTTCAAGGTTTCTTTTATCTTCAAAACTAGGAGTTTGAGACGTATATACCTCCTCTAACATCAAAGAAAGAATTTTAACATCCATTTGATATATCTTCCAATTGTTGGAAGATGCAATAGTCATAAGTACTCTAATTGTAGTCATGTTAGCAACAGGTGAAAACGTTTCTTGATAATCAATATCTTGGGTTTGTGAATATCTTTTGGCTACAAGCCTTGCTCTGTACCTATTAATTGAGACAACATAATTCTTCTTTACCTTATAAATCCATCTTGAACCAATGACCTTCATAGATGGTTTCTTGGGTACTGATTCCCAAGTCTGATTTCCTTGTAGAGCTTCTATCTCTTCTTGCATGGCATTCCTCTATTTAGGGTTCTTCTTGGCTTCTTTATATGGAGATGGTTCTTCAAATTTTGAGTCATGTGCTATATATATTGAATGTTCAATGACCAGAGAAGTGTCATAACCATACCTTTCTGGCTTCCTCTTTTCTCTAGTAGACCTCCTAATAGTTTGTTGAGATGATTCTACCACATCTCTCAACTCTTGCACTTTAGCTTTGTGTTTGGAGCTCCAAGAATTGATTTCTCTTCTTGGAGTTTTCTTGCCATCATCAAAATCACTTGATGCTTCAAGTCTAGGCTCATTCCTCTTTGACAATATTGGAAAATCGTCCTCTAGGTGATATGGAAGTTTCATTTTCTTGCAATCATCTTCAAACGAAGATATTTTTTCATCAAGCACAACATCTCTACTTAGGATTAACCCTTTATTGCTAGGATTATATAGCCTACAACCTTTTTAATTAAGGTGAGAGCCAATAAAGATGCACTTCTCTACCTTTGGATCTAATTTTAATTTGATTTGTGAAGGTATGTGTGCATATGCTATGCACCCAAAGATCCTCCAATGATCTAGGCCAGGTCTTCTTCCATTCCATGCTTCATATGGTGTCATCCCATCCAATGCTTTTGATGGGAGTCTATTGATCAAGTATGTGGCTATGGATACAACCTCCACCCACAACTATTTGGGTAATTTCTTATCATTTAGCATTGACCTTGCCGCCTCCACTATGGTTCTATTTCTCCTCTCTCCCATTCCATTTTTCTCTGGAGATAAGAATCAAAATCATGGTAGAAATTTTCTCTCCCTCCATTTGACCTTAGTTTCTTTAAGGTTTTCCACGTTTAATTTTGTACAAGTGCTATATATTTCTTGAAACATGAAAACACATCATCTTTATGCTTCATAAAGTATAATATTGTCCATCTGCTACAATCATCAATGAATGACACAAAACACCTGAAAGAGACCACCTGCACCAAGGGGACCATGCTAAAAATGCGACGGAGATCACTTCATAAGGGAATGTACTTTCCCATATAACCCACCACATTTGTCTAGAGACTGCTCGAAAAAACCCCAACAAGGTTCATAAAACTACAAGATTAATGTAATAGAAGTCATTGAATTATCTGGGAGTGATAAAGAATACCTTGTGCCACTAAAAGCCATTATTAGAGCCCAAGCCAAGTGACAAGCAGTAAAAGAGATAGATTCTGAGCCTGAGATGGATAAAATTTTAGGACCTAAGATTTAGATAGTTGAGGATTCATAAGACCTAGGAGAAACTAGCAAAACAAGGAAGTTGCAAAGATGGAAGAATAGAAGAGAAAAACTTTGGAATAAATGGATGAAGAAGAAAAGTGAGGAGAATGAAAAATCAGTCAAGGAAAGTAAGAAGCCTCAGGAGCCAGAAGTGCAAGGAAATGACCATTAGACTACTCAAGCATCAAGATTAGTCAAACCAAGATCAGTTCTAGCAGATCAAGTGCTAGAAGGCTTGGACATGGAGTTAAAGTCTTATGAGTCTAGAATTGCAACTCGACGGAGCATAGAGCAACATGAGAAACTCTATCCATGAGGAGAGTTAGAGAAGGAGAGATTGGCAATATGTAGGAAGCTCATTGAAATAGCTCAAACCACACTGGAACGTACTACGCCAATTCTTCCAAAGACAAGGATACGAGAAAACCAGGTCAACGAATGTGTAGAAAATAACAATCGAAAACTAGTACAGATACAACAAGAGGAGAATAGTGAAAGAGACCAGCAAAACAACAAGGAAGAACGGATTTCTGTAATTCCAGAATTAGAGGCCTATTGGCCACAAGACTTGTGGGATAGGATTCAAGAGGAGTGGTGAAAAAATACTGAGAACTCTCACCATCCTTTGAAGAGGTTGTCACGGTAGCCAGAGTGTTTCTGTTGTTCCATCTTTCTGAAGTTTTTTGCCCTTCTAGTTCCCCTTTCTCATTGATCTGATCAAGGTTTTTGTCACTACATATATATGACCCAACTTTTCCATATAAACTCCTCCTACATACTTGATGGCAGGTCTAAGAGTTTCATGAAGGAGAGCTACATATCCACATGTACTTAAGTAAATTTACGTCTATTTTCAGAAGAAAATACATCAGCCTACAAATATGAGCACATGCATGTATCTTCAAAAATGATCAACGGGTCTATCTGATCTCCAAATTTGGATATGTGATACCTTAATGTGAATCGTTATGAAATGGCTTTGACGTTGAATATTGAAATTAAAGGTTTTGGGGAAAAATATAAAGTGAAAATTCTTATAATGTGCTTTTTCTTATGGAATTTCCCTTAAATTTGGATGCTGTGAGTAAATATAGACATCTTTGATGGTGAGAAAAGAAAGTAAAATGAGTTACTTTTCTTCTTATCACTCAATTTCGTATTCTAATTTGGGAGTAATCAATAATTGATACCGAAACTTATTGTGCATTTATTAAACTCTTTTCATAAGTGTGATACTCTCCCAATCCAGATTTTATTTGATTATCCTAAATACATTCTGAAATTTTATTTGATTATCATAGACATTTTCTGAAAATAATATTTTTCTGCATATATAAATTGATCATTTATGAACTCAAACGCACACGCTCCACCAAAAATGTGTAGTGACAAAGCGTGAACAGACAGCCCCTTCTGTCCTTTACATTTTAATATGCGCAATCTGAAGTTGCAATCAATACAGAATTGTAAAAGACATACTTGATAGGGGAACGTACACAACCTACGTAGATCATAAATCTTTGTAAATTTTTTTTTTTTTTGTGAATCATAACTATAGAATAAATCTTTGTTAATCATAATATCTGGATTTGGTGCATTAGACATGGTGAATAAAGGATGCTTAAATATCTTTATTCTACATATACATATTCAAGACACTACAACATATCGAGGGAATACCGACGGTCAGTGTACCGACGGGCAGCTATCGGCGTCGGTATACTCCTCGGAGAATTTGGGAAAGCCGCTTTGCCTCGGAAACACAGCGTCGGTACAAGCGTCGGTATACACGTCGGTATACGCATCGGTACTTTGCTGAAACTACCGACACGTATACCGACGCTTATACCGACTCTCTCTTTTTAACCGAGCCTGAACCCGAAATTCATCATTCTGAGCGTTTTGAATTTAGATCTTCTCCTTTCGGGTTTGCCCATGCCAACAACAGAGCACTGTTTGTCATGCTCTCTCTCTCTCTCTCCCTCTCTCCCTCCCTTCCCTCTCTCTCTCTCTCTCCCTCTCTCTCTCTCTCCCTCCCTCTCTCTCACTATCTCTCTCTCTCTCTCTCTCTCCCTCTCTCTCTCACTCTCTCTCCCTCTCTCTCCCTCTTTCTCTGTCCCTCTCTCTCTCTCTCTCTCTTTCTCTCTCTTTAAACAGACCTCTATCTTTATAGATATGAAGTTTTGGTAAGTAGATCGCACATATTGTAGCACTCTTTTATTTTTCTATGTTTTTTCTTTACTAATATGTTCTTTGTTTGGTTTTGCAAGAGATTTTGGGATCAAATCTTTGGAAATTCGACGAAGAAGAACTTCAAGTGGATTTTGAGGACCGTGATTCAAACAATTCTCTCTCTCTCTCTCTCTTTCCCTCTCCTTCTCTCTCTCTCTCTAAATTTACCTCTATTTTTATAGATCTGACGCTTTGGTAAGTAGATCACACATATAGTATCACTCTGTTTTCTTTCTTTATGTTTTTGCTTTTCTAATATCTTCTCTCTTTAGTTTTGCAAGAGATTTTTGAGATCAAATCTTTGGAAATTCAACGAAGGAGAACTTCAAGTGGATTTTGACAACTTTGATTCAAAACTTACATCAATGTAAGTAAAACATATATCACTCTTTTATCTTTTTTTATATTTTTATTTTCTAATATCTTCTCTCTTTATTTTTGTTTGAGAGAGAGAGGGATATGCATATGCATACATGCATGCATATGCATACATGCATGCATGCATATGCATGCATGCATGCATATGCATACATGCATGCATGCATGCATATGCATACATGAATACATATGCATACATGAATGCATATGCATACATGAATGCATATGCATACATGAATGCATATGCATGCATGCATGCATATGCATACATGCATGCATGCATATGCATACATACATGCATGCATATGCAAACATACATGCATGCATATGCAAACACATACATGCATGCATGCATATGCATACATGCATGAGGGATATGCATATGCATACATGCATGCATATGCATACACACATGCATGCATGCATATGCATATATACATGCATGCATATATACATATGCATATATACATACATGCATGCATGCATATGCATATATACATACAGGCATACATGAATTTTTATATTTTTGTATGCATACATGAATACACACATATACACATACACTTACACATATACATGCACATATATATACACACACATACACATGCACATGCACATACACATATACACACACATATACACTTACACATGCACATACATACATCTACACACACATACACGTGCACATGCACATACACATACATACACATATACACTTACACATGCACATGCACATACACATACACATACATACACATATACACGTACACATGAACATGCACATACATACACATATACACTTACACATGCACATGCACATACATACATATACACATGCACATGCACATACACATACATACACATATACACTTACACATGAACATGCACATACATGCATATCCACATATACATATGTACATACATTCATATACACACACATATTACACACATATACGTGCACATACGTACACCCACATATTACACACATTTACATGCACATACGTACACACATATGAATGAATTATATAATCAAATTACTAAAACACATGCTTAATATAAACAATAATAACAATCAATAGAACAAAACTTTGCATTACTTAATACCATACAAACAATTCAAAACATAACTAAAATGAAAAATATATAGGATATATATATATATATATATATATATATATATATATATATATATATATATATATATATATATATATATATATATATATATATATATGTGTGTGTGTGTATGTGTATGTGTGTATGTATGTATGTATGTATATATATATATATATATATATATATATATATATATATATATATATATATATATATATATATATATATATATATATATATATATATATATATGTATGTATGTAAATACATATCCAATGTCATAATCAAGAATCTTAATCATCATCATCATGATCATCATCATCAGCATCATGATCATCCTCATCCTCATCCTCATCATCATGATCACCATGTGACGATCAAGATCGTCCCTCCTGTGTCTCTCTCTCCACCTCATCCATATCTGCATCTCCATAATACTCTTGTATTACATATAACAAACATAAATAAGTAAAACAATTAAAGCATCCACAAAAATAAAATAATTATATAAAATTTTATAATACTTACAAAGGCATCCAGATGATCTCGCATATACTCGCTCAAATGCCGATATCCAAAATGTGTAGCATACTCGATCTCATGTTTTGTAGGATATCGGCCACAATCCTTTCGCTGCATTGAAACAAATAAAAAAGATTAGTTTCTTGCATTTTAACTAAAATAAAAAATATATTCACAATAACACATATACTTACAAATGTAGCTACAAAACACAATAACACATATACTTACAAATGTTTCTATGGGTGTATGTCTATGTGTATGCATGTGTAAGTGTGTCTGTGTATGTATGTGTGTGTGTAAATCTGTGTGTATATGTGTGTATGTGTCCATGTGTGTGTATGTATCTATGTGTGTGTATGTGTGTATGTGTGTATGTGTATGCATGTAAGCATATGTCTATGCATATGCATGTGCATTATGTATGCATATGTATGCATATGTGTGTGTATATGTGTGTATGTCTGTGTATGCATGTAAGTATGTATGTATGCATATGCATATGCATTATGTATGCATATGTATGGATGTATGTGAATGTGTGTATATGTCTCTTTACTTGTGTGTGTGTGTGTGTATGCATGTATATGTGTGTATGTGTGTGTGTCTCTCTCTCTATGTGTGTGTGTGTGTGTCTATGTGTGTAAGTGTATGTGTGTGTATGTGTGTGTATGCATGTAAGCATGTATGTATGCATATGCATGTGTTATGTATGCATATGTATGCATGTGTGTGTATGTGTGTGTGTATGTGTGTGTATGTCTCTCTACGTGTGTATGTGTGTATGCATATGTATGCATGTGTGTGTATGTGTGTGTATGCAAGTGATTATGTATGTATGCATATGTATGTGTCTATGTGTGTATGTGTGTGTATGTGTGTGTGTATGTGCATGTATGTGTGTGTATGCATGTGTATGTGTGTGTAAATTTGTGTGTATATGTGTGTGTATGTGTCTATGTGTGTGTATGTGTATGCATGTATCTATGCATATGCATGTGCATTATGTATGCATATGTGTGTGTGTATGTGTGTGTATGTGTCTATGTGTGTGTATGTGTCTATTTGTGTGTATGTGTATGCATGTCTCTATGCATATGCGTGTGCATTATGTATGCATGTGCATGCACATTATGTATGCATGTGTGTGTATGTGTGTGTATGCATGTAAGTATGTGTGTATGCATAAGCATATGCATTATGTATTGTTGGAACATCAAGCTTACACTATGCTTGAGGTGGATTTGATCTACATCAAAGGCTATCGCGTCGAAAGAATATCCGTTGGAGAGTTCTTTTTCATATGCTCATTTATTGTATTTTTTGAGAGATTTTTGATGGCTCATTTACCGTTGTAAAAGCCTTGAGTTGTACACATGTAAAGGTAGAAAGATAGAGCCCAAATCCCACAAATTTGTGGTGGTTGGAGTTGCATTCAATCAAGCAAATCAAATCACCTAAAAGTAGATCAATCAAGACCTTCACTTTTCCTAGATTGTAGGGAACTGAATTGATTCCCTCTAACAACCATTCCCACCTTCATTTGAATTCAAATTCAACTTGTAAAACTTGTGGAACACTCCTAGAGTCTATATAAAGACTTGGAATCACTTGTAAAATACATGGAAGCAATATACATACACTTGTGACCATCATTGTCTTGCTCCTTCAATTTTCTGCATCATCTTCTACGCCAACAGTAATCTTGCAGAGGCTGCTGCTCTCGCTCCAGAGCTCCAAATTGCGTGCAAGAGGACTCATTGGAAATGTATTAGTGTCTAGTTTAAGCCTGTAAAGTTTCAAAGCATTTGGTTCAGCAGATGTGGATAAATCGCAGTTTTTCTACCTCAGGGTCAATCTCTGCGTATTCCTGAAAAATAGGAAGTACCACCGGTGAATGTCGCATTCATTCCTATAGCATATTTTGCTTATTTCTTATATTTTTGTGCATTCCATACGCTCAACCCTATGTGTATCACTCCCATAAAAGGATTTTTTTAAATTGTAATCACGCTGGTCGCTATGGGCATTTGAAGTTCATTGTCTCTTCCATAAATAGTAAGTTTTTGAGCTAGTCGACCCGCGAACCTATCTGTTTTGTATCGACTCATTCTCCTTGATGCTCCAAGGTACATAGTGCATTTCCTTGCACTTATAGCATGCCTATAAGGTCTATTTGAGTCTCCATAAGCTCAAGGGCTGGTCTTGTGCCGGTTGGCTCGATCAAACTTCATCGCTTCGAAACGCACTTTTCTACCTTCGACAAGCTTCTCCAAGTTTCTTTCAGTGGTATCAGAGCTAGATCAAGATGGGTGATGGCTTTCCCTCAATGATCGAGAAGCTTGATCGACACAACTACGCGGCTTGGAAAATCAGAATGGAGGCCTATTTGCAAGGTAGAAATCTTTATGGAATTGTAGCAGGTGATGAAGCTATGCCTATTCCAAGATCGAAAGGAGGACCTACACAAGAGGAGACAGATAAGCTCACACTTTGGTGCGCAAGGGATGCTCAAGCAAGGTCGTACATACTAAACTCTATCTTTGACTTTCTATTACCACATATTAGAGGATGCAAGACATCTCAAGAGACTTGGGATGCCCTGGAGACTTTCTTTTCTGCTAGTACCAAAGCAAGAAAGAATCATCTTTGGAACGAGTTCAACCAAATGAAGAAGACACCTAAACAAACCATCATAGAGTTCGTTACCAAAGTCAAGGAGGTTGCGGATCAGTTAGCATCCATTGGAGAGCTGATTGAAGAAGAGGTCATCATGAGGCAAATTCTCAACGGCATTCGAAGTGATAAGCAATGGCAATCCTTCACGACAGCTTACGATCTCATCATGGATGTGCAAACTCCAGACTTCAACATCTTTCTTGGACAACTCTTCAATCAAGAAGCCAACAATAGCATAAAGGAAGGTAACTCTTATCATGGTAATTCAACTAGTGCTCTATATGCAGATAAGAAGGATAAGAAGCAGAAAGGCAAGAAGAAGGAAGAAGACGAAGAAGAGACTTCCCAAGCCAACTTTGCAAGCAAGAGCAAGTGGAAAGAGAAGAAGAAAGAACCAAAGCAAGACAAAGCCAAAGGTCAGAATGTTCAACCTTATGCCATATGCGATAAGACCAACCACACCACTCAAAATTGCTGGTTCAATGGGAAGACCCAGAAAGGAAGTGGAAGAGGTGGATATGGTGGCAATAGAGGCAGAGGTGGACACAACTTCAACAATAACAATAGAAGCTATAATAGAAGGGACTACAACAATTATTCAGAAGATCAACCACATGAAGACTCATGACTTCTTATGAATCTAAGCCACAAAGAAGGTAAAGAAGATGATCATTTGTTCTACATAGATTCAGGATGCTCGAATCATGTTGCAGGCAACATTGCTCTTCTATCTGACTTGGAAAGTCCAAAGCATAGACATGAAGTGCAAACAGGGGATGACACAAAGCACAATGTGGAGAACATTGGTAATGTCAAAGCTTCCAATGGCAGGACAAACATTTTGAGTAAGGTTCTCTATGTACCCACTATCACTAAAAACCTAATAAGTATAGGCCAAATAGTTGAAAAAGGCTTGCAAGTTAGGTTCACCCAACATGGAGCTTTTGTGGAAGATCCATGTCAAGGCTTCAAGAAGATAGCCCGAGGTGAGAAGCATGGTAGGCTCTTTACTTTTGAAGTAGGAGATACCAGGAACATAGCTCTATTCAACTTTGGGTCTCAAACCCTAAGTGAGCTTGAAGTGTGGCATAAGAGACTTGCTCATGTGAATGAAAGAACCTTGAAGGATATATGCAGGGATCAAAGTGTTCTAGGACTGCCGAACATATCAAAGCAACACATGATCAACAGGTGTGATGCATGTCAGATTGGGAAGGCACAAAGACAACCATTCAACCACAAAGGCTACATCCACAACAACTTATTGGACTTAGTACATACTGATGTATGGGGACCAAGTCAAGAACCTTCATTGGCATGATCAAGGTATTATGTCTCATTTATTGACGACCATAGTAGGTGGACTGTTCTATACTTTATCAAGAGTAAGAGTGAAGTGTTTGATTGCTTCAAGAAGTATCTTGCACATGTGGAGAATCATACAGGTAGATCACTAAAGAAGCTCAGATCTGATGGAGGGGGAGAATACTTCTCCAAAGAGTTTGATGAGTTCTTGTAGGATAAAGGTATCAAAAGGGAAGTGACTACTAGGTACTCTCCTCAACTAAATGGAATTGCAGAGAGGAGAAACAAGACATTGGTTGGATCATCCCGAACAATGCTTGAAGAGAAGAAGTTGCCACATTATCTATGGGCAGAAGCTATTTCAACTGCAGTATACCTTGTCAATCGACTACCATCCAAATCACTTCAAGGTATGACTCCTTATGAAGCATGGCATGGAAGAAAACCTAGTCTTGGACATTGCAAGGTTTTTGGTTGTTTAGCTTATGTTCATGTACCATCACAAATAAGAGGTAAGCTAGATGAAAGGGCAACAAAGGCAGTGTTTATTGGATATGATTCAAAACTCAGATGGGTTACAGGTTCTTCAATCCTTCAACCAAGCAATTCACTACAAGTAGAGATGTTGTGTTTGAAGAACACAGGTCTTGGTATGATGAAGATAAACAAAAGGTAACACTACCATATGATCTTGATTCTGACTCTCATCAATTAGGAAGCAAGCATGATACACAGGTCCAGGATCCAAGAAGTGATACAGACGATGACCAAGATGAAAGATAAAGGGATTACAAGCTATGGAAGTCAAGAGGCAAAGCAAAGATGCAAGAGGTTGGAGAATGCTCCAAACAAGCACCTAGAAGATCAGCAAGAGAGAAGAAACAACCAGAAAGGTATGGATATGATTTCACATTTGTTACAAAGCATTCAATCTACTTGGCAAAAGACTCTATTTCAGAGGAACCCTCAACATACGAAGAGAGGCAAAGGGAAACCCTAATTGGGAAAAGGCCATGAACGAAGAGATAGATGCATTGAAGGAAATGGACACTTGGGATTTGGTTCCAATGTCACCGAATCAAAAGGTAATTGGTTGCAGATGGGTATATAAAGTTAAAAGAAATTCAGATGGATCAGTTTGCAGGTACAAGGCAAGATTAGTTGCCAAAGGATGCTCACAAACTCATGGTATAGACTATGAGGAAACATTCTCACCAGTTGCAAAGATGACTACAATCAGGACATTGATAAGTGTAGTTGTTGCAAGGAATTGGAGACTCCTCCAACTTGATGTGAAAAATGCATTCTTAAATGGTTGATAAGTGAAGATGTATACATGTCACAACCACCAGGTTTTGAAAACCCTAATCATCCATCTTATGTTTGCAGACTTAAGAAAGCATTGTATGGATTGAAACAAGCTCCAAGAGCTTGGAATTACAGGTTGGTTACATAACTTCAAGATCAAGGGTTCAAAGCTAACAGCTCAGATCCTTCTCTATTCATCAAAAGGGATCACAATGAGGTTATCTATCTATGTGTATATGTAGATGATATTATTGTGACAAGTGATGATCTAAATGGCATTCAAAGGATCAAGAGACACATGCAAGAGGAGTTCAAAATCAGTGACCTAGGTGAGCTCACATATTTCCTAGGTATGCAGGTGATATACACAGATGAAGGAATGTATTTGACTCAAAGAAGATACATTCAGGATCTTCTTCTCAAGTTCAAAATGGAGAACACTAAACCTGCAGGTACACCTTTGGAGATGAATCATAAACTTAGTGTTTATGAAGGTGAGAAAATTGAAGACATTAAAGAGTATGAAAGCTTGGTAGGTAGCTTGATATATGCTACTCACACAAGGGCAGACATCTCATATAGTGTGGGAGTGCTTACTCAGTTCATGCACTCACCGAGAAGACCACACATGGATGTGGCTAAGAGAGTACTTAAGTATCTGAAAGGTACAATCAACGAAGGTATATTCTATCCTTACTCTTCAGATTTGGATATCAAAATCTACTCAGATGCAGATTGGGCAGGAGCTAAGGATGATAGAAAAAGTACATCCGGTTACTTAGCATTTGCAGGTTCAAAGCTAGTGTCATGGAGTTCCAAGAAGCAACCAACAGTTGCTTTATCTTCAACTGAAGCAGAGTACAAAGGCTTGACCATAGCAACTCAAGAGGCAATATGGTTAAAAGCATTGTATACAGATTTGGGACTTGTGAGTTCCAAACCTCACATATTTGGAGACAACGTAAGTTCCATGCATCTAGCGGCAAATCCTATTTTCCATGCGAGAACCAAGCACATAGAAGTCCATTACCACTTCATCAGGGAGAAGCTCATGACAAAGGAGATTGACATTTCTTTTGTTCCAACTGAAAAGCAAGTAGCAGATATGATGACGAAGGCACTTGATGGAATAAAGCTTTGTAGATTCAAAGCTATGGCAGGTATTCAACCTATCAGAGAATGAAGACTCAAGCATACTTTAGCTTGAGGGGGAGCTGTTGGAACATCAAGCTTACACTATGCTTGAGGTGGATTTGATCTACATCAAAGGCTATCGCGTCGAAAGAATATCTGTTGGAGAGTTCTTTTTCATATGCTCATTTATTGTATTTTTTGAGAGATTTTTTATGGCTCATTTACCGTTGTAAAAGCCTTGAGTTGTACACATGTAAAGGTAGAAAGATAGAGCCCAAATCCCACGAATTTGTGATGGTTGGAGTTTCATTCAATCAAGCAAATCAAATCACCTAAAAGTAGATCAATCAAGATCTTCACTTTTCCTAGATTGTAGGGAAGTGAATTGATTCCTTCCAACAACCATTCCCACCTTCATTTGAATTCAAATTCAACTTGTAAAACTCGTGGAACACTCCTAGAGTCTATATAAAGATTTGGAATCACTTGTAAAATACATGGACGCAATATACATACACTTGTGACCATCATTGTCTCGCTCCTTCAATTTTCTGCATCATCTTCTTCGCCAATAGTAATCTTGCATAGGCTGCTGCTCTCGCTCCAGAGCTCCAAATTGTGTGCAAGAGGACGCATTGGAAAGGTATTAGTGTTTAGTTTATGCCTGTAAATTTTCAAAGCATTTGGTTCTGTAGATTTGGAGAAATCGTAGTTTTTCTGCCTCGGGGTCAATCTCTGCGTATTCCTGAAAAATAGGAAGTACCACCGGTGAATGTCGCATTCATTCCTATAGCATATTTTGCTTATTCCTTATATTTTTGTGCATTCCATACACTCAACCCTATTTGTATCACTCCCATAAAAGCATTTTTTTTAATTGTAATCACGTTGGTCGCTATGGGCATTTGAAGTTCATTGTCTCTTCCATAGATAGTAAGTTTTTGAGCTAGTCGACCCGCGAACCTATCTGTTTTGTATCGACTCATTCTCCTTGATGCTCCAAGGTACATAGTGCATTTCTTTGCACTTATAACATGCCTATAAGGTCTATTTGAGTCTCCATAATCTCAAGGGCTGGTCTTGTGCCGGTTGGCTTGACCAAACTTCATCGCTTCGAAACGCACTTTTCTACCTTCGACAAGCTTCTCCAAGTTTCTTTCATGTATGAATATGTATGCATGTATGTGCATGTGTATGTATGTCTCTCCATGTGTGTGTGTGCATATATGTGTGTGTATGTGTGTATGTGTGTATGTGTGTGTGTGTTTCTATGTGTGTATGTGTATGTGTGTATGTGTGTATGTGTGTATGTGTGTATGTGTGTATGTGTGTATGTGTGTGTATGTGTGTGTATGCATGTAAGCATGTATGCATATGCATGTGCATTATGTATGCATATGCATGTGCATTATGTATGCATATGCATGTATGTGTGTGTATGTGTGTGTATCTATAGATATGTGTTTGTATGCATGTTTGTTTATGTGTGTGTAAATGTGTGTGGATGTGTGTGTGTGAGTGTGTGTGTGTATGTGTGTGTATGTGTGTGTATGTGTGTGTATGTGAATGTGTGTGTGTGTCTATGTGTGTATGTGTGTGTCTATGTGTGTGTATAGATGTGTATCTATATATATGTGTATGCATGCATGTGTATGTGTGTGTGTGTAAATGTGTTTGGATGTGTGTGTGTAAGTGTGTGTGTCTATGAGTGTGTATGTGTTTATGTGTGTGTATTTGTCTATGTGTGTGTATGTGTGTATGTGTGTATGTGTATGCATGTATGTATGCATATGCATGTGCATTATGTATGCATATGTGTGGATATATGTGTGTATGCATTTAAGTATGTATGTATGCATATGCATATGCATTATGTGTGTATGTGTCTATGTGGGTATGTGTGTGTGTATGTGTGTGTGTGTGCCTATGTGTGTATGTGTGTGTATGTGTGTGTATGTGTGTGTATGCATGTGTATGTGTGTAAATCTATGTGTATATGTGTGTGTATGTGTGTGTGTCTATGTGTGTATGTGTCTATGTGTGTGTATGTGTCTATGTTTGTGTATGTATATGCATGTATCTATGCATATGCATGTGCATTATGTATGCATATGTGTGTGTATGCATGCAAGTATGTATGTATGCATATGCATTATGTATGTATGCATATGTATGCATGTATGTGGGTGTATGTCTCTCTATGTGTGTGTACGCATATATGTGTGTGTATGTGTGTGTGTGTCTATGTGTGTATGTGTATGTGTGTATGCATGTATGCATGTGTATGTGTGTGTATGCATGTAAGCATGTATGTATGCATATGCATGTGCATTATGTATGCATATGTATGCATGTGTGTGTATGTGTGTGTTTGCATGTAAGTATGTATGTATGCATATGCATATGCATTATGTATGCATATGCATATGCATTATGTATGCATATGCATATGCATTATGTATGCATATGCATATGCATATGCATTATGTATGCATATGTATGCATGTATGTGTATGTCTCTCTACGTGTGTGTGTGTATGCATATATATGTGTGTGTGTGTATGTGTGTATGTGTGGGTATGTGTGTGTATGCATGTAAGCATGTATGTATGCATATGTATAATTGTATGTGTATGTGTGTGTATGTGTGTGTGTATGCATATATGTGTATGTGTGTGTGCATATGTATAATTGTATGTGTGTGTATGCATATATATGTGTGTATGTGTATGTGTGTATTTGTATGTGTGTGTGTGTATGTGTGTGTATGAATTTAAGCATGTATGTATGCATATGCATGTGCATTATGTATGCATATGCATGTGCATTATGTATGCATATGTATGCATGTGTGTGTATGTGTGTCTATGCATGTAAGTATGTATGTATGCATATGCATATGCATATGCATTATGTATGCATGTATGTTTATATGTGTGTGTATGTCTTTCTACGTGTGTGTGTGTATGCGTATATGTGTGTGTATGTGTCTATATGTGTGTGTGTGTATGTGTATGTGTATGTGTGTGTGTGTATATGTGTGTATGTGTGTGTCTCTCTATGTGTGCATGTGTGTATCTATGTGTGTATATATGTGTGTATCTATATATATGTGTCTATATGCATGTGTATGTGTGTTTGTAAATGTGTGTGGATGTGTGTGTGTGTGTATGTGTCTATGTGTGTGTGTATATATGTATGTGTGTGTGTGTCTATGTGTGTATGTGTCTCTGTCTATGTGTGTATGCATGTGTCTATGTGTGTATATATGTGTGTGTGTATGCATGTGTATGTGTGTATGTAAATTAGTGTGTATATGTGTGTCTGTATGTGTGTGTGTGTATGTGTATGTGTGTGTCTATGTGTATGTGTGTATATGTGTGTACATGTGTGTGTATGCATATGTATGTGTGTGTATGAGTGTGTGTATGTGTGTGTGCGTACTTGGCTTCATCGAGTGTGTGTCGATCTCTCTCTCTCTCTCTCTCGCTCTCTCTCTCTCTCTCTCTCTCTCTCTCTTTCTCTTTGTGTGTGTGTCGTGCATCCAAATCCCAGCACAAATGTGCAAAGAGAAATTGAAATTTTTTTTTAACATTCAAGAGCGTCGCTTATGCGATGCTCTAGAACATAGGACGTTGCTTATGCAACACTAAAGCATCACAAGCAGTTTTCCAACATTGTTAAAAGCATCGCTAACTAGCGATGCTATTTGCAATGCATAGTTTTAGCATCACATAAGCGAGGCTAACATCGCTTATGCGACAATTGGTAAAAAATAAAACAGGGCTGTCGCTTATGCAACGCTAGCATTGCATAAGCGACGGTTCTTGATTTTTTTTCAATTTGGGGGTGCTGCAACAAGATGTATTAATACTAAAACAGAAGAAGCTAATTAATCACATATTGAATTCAGAAGAATCTCAAATGCAAAAAATATAGTTGCGAAGTTTGCAAGAAGAGTTACAAAGGAAGGTAGAGGAACATGAAGAAGTTTTCTCTCAGTTGCAGAAGTAGCAGGTGGTGGAAATGGTCAAAGTCAAGAGGTCTCTATAGGAATTTGAGGAATGGATGAGCAAAATAGAGCAGGTTGTGCACACGGAGATACAAAATTTAGTTGAAATGAATGCAACCTTGCAGGTTGAAAATGAAATATTAAACTCCAAGATTAAGCCATTTTAGGTACTAGAGAGACAGATGCCGCAAAATGAAGAAGTTGGAATGGATGCAATTCTTATGATTGAGATGGACATGGCTATTTTGAAGTGAAAAATGCACAAAGGTCTATAGTATTTATGGATGCAGGTTCTCATTAGATACCCTTGTGAGAAAATGCCATGATGTTTTTGTTTCAGTATATGAAAGTCATTTGTTAGATGTTATTGAACAACATAAAATTGAAAAGAAGCAGCCCTACCATCTCTCTCTCTCTCTCTATCTCTATCTCTATCTCTCTCTCTCTCTCTCTCTCTCTCTCTCTCTCTCTCTCTCTCTTTGTCGCACCCTTTTGCCATCCTTCCACTCACACTCTTGCAAAACCTCTACCCGTATAGATCCCCCTGGCATCGACCTTCTCTCTCTCTCACACTCTCTCTCTCTCTCACCCCTGCAAACTCCTGTGCCAAAGCTCCATAGCTCCAACCTCTCCTCTGCAGCCATAGGTCAACCTCCACTGCACCTTCGCTCTATCGCAAGCTGAACCTCCCTTGTGCCTTTGCTCTATAACTGGTTGTCACCCCCCATGTTTCTCTCTCTCTCCCTCACACACACACACACTCTCTCTCCCTCTCCCTCTCTACCCTACACACTCTCTCCCCCCACCGTACCCTTTCACCATCCCACCACCCACACTCTGTCAAAACCTCCGTGCAACCTCATGGACATGGAAAATGCCTCAATCTGCACTTTAATTCAAAGGGATAAATATAGTTTTAGTGTTTTGACCAACTTGGCATTGTGAGAGAACCTGTCGTCCATAATGAAGTTCATCAAATAGATTATAGACCAAGATTTTCTATTATAGACTTATCACCATAAACTAGAGAGGATGTTTGCAATAATTAGTTTAGACTTGTTGAAAATCTAACTAGAAAAACCATGAAGCTTGATCTTGGGAACCATCTACATCAAATACACAAGGTACAAGCTTCACCCACAAAAGGGATTATAATGTTGAGATTGCTACAGAATAGTAATGTCAATTGTAGCATCGTGGCATCACCATTCCCCTTGAGTTTCCACCACATCACCTAAATAGTGTAGGTTCCTCTAAAGGACGAGGCCTTTGGTAGAATAGATCATTCACTCTCTTGAATTCCTCTTTGTGAATTGAGTTGCATTTCTTTGCCGGCTGATCCATTGGCAACGAGTAATATCATGGACAAAGAAAAGAATGTCAGCACAGGGTGCACCATGAACATGGGTTTAGCACCGAGTTGCAGACCATTGAGGAACCCAATTTTTTTTCTCTCTGTACTTTGAGGCTAGCCTTCTTGTTTTGACTTCACAGAGATTGATGTCAACTACAATAAACATTGGCACAACATAACTATGCAATGTTGCATTTAAAATTGCCATATCTTGGAGTTCCAAATCAGCTCAACAAAATCTGGATGTTGAGCCAGTGAGGGTAATATATCCAAATGGTGAAATAATCTTGCTACTAGCTTAAGAAATCTAGAACTTGAGCTGCCTTCCC
Organism: Ceratopteris richardii; assembly: GCA_020310875.1. Lineage (NCBI taxonomy): Eukaryota > Viridiplantae > Streptophyta > Polypodiopsida > Polypodiales > Pteridaceae > Ceratopteris > Ceratopteris richardii. The sequence continues at coordinate 46,842,175 of CM035412.1, read as the reverse complement.
ATGGAGAAGGAGGATACTCCAAGTTTTGGACATGGGCTTTTAATGATGATGCCTACCATGCATTGCAGCTTACCCCACGCATCTATGACGAGTCTTCTTTGGAGGCTCTTGACTTTTGTCATTCATGAAACTCCAAACAATGGAATAAGAGTGATTATGAGTTGGTGGACAATTATGCTAGCATGGGTGGGAAGGCCCAATATGCAAGTTGGGCAAAAGGTGTCGGAGCCTCAATGACATTAGAAGAAGATTTCTTTCACAATTGCATTATCAAAAGCTACTACAAGGATCATGTGAAGAATGTGCTCCTAAGGTTCAATCCATTAGCAGAGGTGTAAACATCTTTTGACAACTTTTGCTCTTAGTCGAGGGTAGTGAATGAAATATAATTGTGATAGGTGGACAAAAATTGTCAAAAACGTACCAAAAAAGTATGAGATTGAGAAGGTGGGAGTTATTATTGTCAAACCCTTGTGGTGTCAGAAGATATATTGAGAACCTTATTAAGGTTAGCTACGACAACCATATTTAACATACTCCTCCATTTTGGTCATCACTTTGGCACATGAACATTGGGATTCAGCAAGGCCACTTCTAGCATCTTGGAGTCTATAAAAGCAAGTGTTTAGCACTCATTCGACTTCTTCCACCTTTACCATTAGCATTGGAATTAGGATCCAACACCATTTTCTTGACCACTCTCTGGATTTTGTTGCTATATGCATAATGTTGTTGAGGTCACTCTGTGCTGATTATATAGAGCATGTGCCTCTTTGTGGAGTTCGCTATTAGCATTTCAGGGTGATTGAGTGGTTTGGATATAGTCCTTTTGTGTGAGTCTGTTGCATTTCTCTTGGAGAAAGTCTTCATCCTTGTTGTATTCCTTGTGTGAATCAGTATTCTTGTATTGATTGTGTCTAGTTTTTTGAAAGGCATGCTAGCCCATTGTATTATGAAATTTGAGGAACCCCAGCCCTCTGTAATCATTTAGTGAGCTAAGAAGTTGAATTTTTCACTAATATGTGCAATTGTCATTTTCCTTTCTTTGTGATTATACAATTTCTCTATTGTACTTGCAAAATTAGCGTAAATACACATAGAAATGTTATAGGGTATACTTCCCTAAGGAAGAACCTCCCTTGGGTAGAGGATGTATTGGAAGTGTGTGAGTGTATAGCTTCCACTATAGTTTTGATATCTACTAGAGTTGGATACCCCAAGACCTACTCTATAGTTTGGCATGCATGGTGGGACACTTGCATTTTTTGTGTGAGGTACCTAGTGTAGTAAATAATTGTTTTTGCATTATTATTTTATGATTTTTGCATCTTGAGAATGCATACATGACCCACATTTGAGTAGATAGAGAGCCTCTTCACGTAGCAACGAGCCTCAAGAAGTCATCTTTACCCTCGGCTAGTCAACTTAGCTCCCCTCTAGCCATAAACTTGTCTATTGATCTAGCTTGAACCCCACTTTCAAAGGAGATGCATAGAAGGAAATTAGATTTCTCTTCAGATACTTCAAAGGAAGTACAAGTGCCAGTTGAGGACCTTTCAAACGTACTTTGAAGGTTGAACATTAAATTCCTTACCTTTAAGGGATCAGCATACGAAGATGCAAACGACCATATGAGGAGATTTATCTCCTTATGACACCATTGTGGGCTTCAAAACTGAGAGGACATGATGTTGGTGCTATTTCCTTCAACATTAGAAGGTCTCATGGATAAGTGGTACAACCAGTATGCAAACCAGCACTTCACCACCTGGGAAGCATTGAAGACTTTATTCTCACAAACATTTTTACTGAGCGACTCCTTAGAGCAAGCCCTAGATCAACTCGAAAATCTCACATCATGACCAAGTGAAGCATTTCATGAATTACATACTCTTACTAAGGCACTTGTCTCCCAATTACCACATGCACTAGGTGATTTCTTGGTCAAAAAGTGGATAGAAAAGGCTCTTCCTAACTCATCCCAACAAAAGCTTAGGGAATCTCTCCCGCTCGATTCCATGCTTAATGTGTTTGTAGTAGTTTCCTCTTGCATAGAGGAGGCTAAGATGCACTTTGAAGGAGGGAATCAAGCAAATTGTGCTACGAACCTTGACCCAATATAGCAACTTATAAGGGAATTAGAAAAGCTAAAGATGTGTTGGGGGATTCTTAGACAAGAAGGAGTTTGAGGGTTTGTAGGAGAAAAGGGAAGAAATAAGAAGAGAAAATACACCTGGAAGCTTCTGCCGATTGATTACAGTAAGACAATTACAATGTTTGAAGTACAAGACAAGCCAATACCTCTGTGCACAATCCCACAGAGTGCCCAATTACAAAATACCAAATATCCCAAAGTCTTCTTGCCGTCGGCCTCCTCTGCACCAGACCTCCACCTGCTTCAAGCTTATCCTTGTGCACACCTTGCACCAAGCTTCCACAAAGGGGGAGGAGTGAATACCTTCTGTCGGCACGCGCACACTGCAATGGGACCTTGAGATACTTGGGGGGACTAGCTTAGCACTCTCTGCACAATCCCTTAGTCACTCTCCATGCACTCCTTCACTTCCACTTCTCTGTGTCGCACACTGGTGACTCTTGCACTTCTCTCTCTTGCTTCCTTTTGACTATGCTTCTCCTGCTTACTCTAAGATTGGTCCAAGAATGGCCTTGCCTTGATTTGAGTGTGTCGATCACGTACGCTCCTAACTGCAATGGTATCTTGGTGCTCACTTTGATGTCCCAAGATTGTCTTTACAAGTGGTAGCCAATGACTCACTGTTTTGTCCTATAGTGACTTTAGAATAAAACCAAATTTTTTATGGGGGGGCCATACTTTCACCTGTGGTACGCTGCTGCCGCTTCACATGCCTTCGCATTTCCTTTTAAGTCTTCACTTTTGCACATAAGGGGGGGGGTTCACCTGAACCTTCCAAAACACTTTAAAACACACTTTGAACCTTAGGGAAATTAGAGAAAATACCTCTGCAACCTCCAACTCACTTTCTCCAATTTACCCTTTGTGGACAATTAATTGTGCACTACCTGTGCACTTTGACACCTACATTTTAGCACTTTGACTTTGCACCTGTTGACTTTGACCTTGACCTTGTTGACTATAACCAGTTGACTTTGACCTTGACTTTTACTGTAGTTGACTTTGACCAACATGACTTTTATGGGCTTAACAATTGCCCACCACCTAATGTGCTCTCCGTCCCAGAGAGCTGTAGCTAAAACTCTGATCACCATGAAAATAGAGCTGCAAAAACTTGAATAGGACATCTGAGCAGTAACCAATTCCACCAAAAGCAGGAGAGAACAAGCACCAGAGAAGAACCAAAATTGGGATTTTGGAATGGAAAAGCAGAAAGGGGGGGCAATGGGAGGGTAGAAAGGAAGGGGAAGGGAGGGCTGAGGGTGCGAAGATGGATGGGGCAGGGAGGGGTAAGGATGTGGCTGGGCATATTGGTAAAGGGAGGGATTGTGAGTAGGAATCAGGGGTCGGGAGGAGGCTAAAATGATCAAACTGGAGGGCTACAGAGGGTACATATGGGAGATTATTAAGCATAAGGTAAGACAAGGTGAGAATAGACCATTTGGACAAATTGTTGAAATAAAACATGTCATAAAGGTGTTCAAAACATGTGGGTTTGGACCAAAAGTCATAGAAAAAGTGGGAATTTGTAAAAATAAAGTCAAAAATTGAGTCCAGAGGTGCCAACAAACATGAAAATAATTCCATTTTTGTAAAAAACGGCCAATCGAGGCACAATCTAGAGCCAAAAGTTTTGAGCCATGTAAAATAAAAAAATAAAGTAAAATAGAAAAAATAAAAATAAAATGGTCTTTTTTTTTTCAACGCTCAGACAGAAATGTTAAAAAAAGAAAATAAAATAAATAAGAAAATAAAATAAAATAAATAATAAAAAAATAAAATAAACTAAAATAAAAATAATTAAATAAAATTAAAATTAAAAAAAAAGGGGGGGAAGGGGGGGTTTGTCAAGGGGGAAAGGGAGGGGGGGGGGGGGGGGGAGGGGGGGGGAGGGGGGGGGGGGGGGGGGGGAGGGGGGGGGGAGGGGGGGGGGAGGGGGGGGTGGGGAGGGGGGGGGAGGGGGGGGAGGCTGTCAGAACCGTGGGAGGGGGGGGCGGGGGGGTGGGGGGGTGGGGGGGGGGATTTTTTTTTTTTTTTGGCAAAAAAAACGCCCTGGGGCCCTTTTTGTTTTGTTTTGTTTTTTTTTTTGAAAAATAACCCAAAAATAAAAAAAATGAAGGAAAAATCCAAAAAAATGCCAAAAAATGGCCAAAAAATTTTTGAAAAATTTCTCATGAAATTTTCTACAAGGGTAGGCCAATTATCCTTCATCAAACCACAGATAGCCTCCATTTATTCCTCCTATTTCGCAAGAAAATGACATCGAAAAGGGAGAAAAAATGCTAGAAAAATGCTAAAATTGCATTAAAAATTTCCAAAAAATACCCAAAAGTTTTTCGTTTGCAGAGGTTATGAAATGTCTTCTAGGTTTGCCAAAAAACACCAGGAACAAGAATGAAATTGATAAAGAAAGCTACTAAAACTGATCAAAATGAGATGGGAAAGCTATGTACAACCTCGACAGAGCAGTTCCAGGTGATCCATACTTCTTCAAGTTTGTTGATGATAGGCCTTGAGCCTTGATATGTTGACCAGTGGCAAGGCCTCTCCTTTCAGCGTCTCTAACTCCACAGCACCCCAATTCAGCATTGTTTTGACTCTATAAGGTCCTTCCCAATGTGGAAGCCATTTTCCTCTCAGCTGTGTATGAAGATGAGGTCTATGGAGAAGAACTAACATGCCAACTTCAATGTTGTTGTTCCACAGATGTCGATCATGTGCCTCCTTCCTCTTCATCTGAGTCTCTACCAATTGTTTCGTTGCTAGTAGACGAATCTCCTCCACTTTATGTAGTGCTCCTAGCCTCTGAGAGACATCACAATCCTTCTTTCCCTGCATGAATGCTATCTTAGGCGATCCATGTAAAAATTCAAAAGGCTCAATGGGCAATATGCCATAAACCAATTGGAAATGAGAATATCCGGTGGCCTCTTTGTAGGCTAACCTGTATGCCCATAGTGTACCTTGATAAGCAATGCCCCATGAAGTGGGCTGTAACATACACTCCTTTCTTAACATTGAGATTAAAACCTTATTTGTCGATTTAGCCTGTCCATTGGCTCTTGGATAGTAAGCACAAGATGTCTTATGTAGAATTCTATACCTGTTGAAGATTTTATGCAGGACTTTATTGACAAAATGGGTACCCTGATCTGTACAAATTTCAAGTGGACATCCAAACCTGCAAATGATGCTACTGTAAATGAAATCAGCAACAGTTTGGGCAGTGCAGTCGGGGGAGGCAATAGCTTCAGCCCACTTTGTCGCATAATCTGTAGCTATCAAGAGATATTTTTCTCTTTTTGGAATTGCGGGAGGGTAGATGGGCCCTACAAAATCTAGCCCCCACTTCTCAAATGGTTGCCAGGAAGTGGAAACAATCAAGGGGTTATGCCTCTGCTTTGTTGGCTTAGGTCCACACCTCTGGCAAACGTCACATGCCTTTCCCCATTCATCTGCATCCCACCATAGACCAGCATCCAGTATCCTTTGACTCATAATATGCCCTGGAAGGTGCCCACCACCTGTTCCTTCATGTGCAGAGTGAAGGACTTCCCTCACTTCTTCTTCTTCCAAACACTTCCTAGACCTGTCATCCTTGCCCTGTCTATACAATTTATCTTCAATGAAGGTATATGGTCTACTCTTGATTAGCAGTCTCTTCTTTTGCACAGCACTAGCCTTTTCTGGATACAACCCAATTTTAATGAAATTTTTGATATCATAATACCAGCCTTGAGCTTGTACAACAAATGAGCATCTGGAAAATCATCATTGATTCCACCATTTTGATTCATTATATTGATCCTGGATAGGTGATCCGCCATAACATTATCTTTACCTGGTCTATGGACTACAGAAAAATCAAACTCTTGGAACAACAATAACCACCTCCATATTCTACCAGTGGCTTGTGGTTTGTTGAGTAAGTATTTTAGTGGTTGATGATCTGTTATAATAATAAATTTTATTCCCAGTAGGTAATGATAGAATTTTTGGACAGCAAAGACCATTGCTAGGGCTTCCCTTTCTGTAGTACTGTAATTCCTTTCAGCCTTGGTCAAGATTCTACTGGCATATTGGATTGGTCTGTCCACTTTAAATTCTTCACTGGGTTGGGTCAAAACTGCCCCCATTGCATAGGCACTGGCATCTACATGTATATGAAAGATTTTTGACCACTCAGGTGTGACCAAAATAGGAGCAGACACTAACCTTGACCGTAATGTTTGATATGCTTTTTCCTCCTCTTCTTCCCATTTAAAAGGTACTTCCTTACCTGTAAGTCTAGCCAGAGGTCTGGCTATCTCTGCATACATTTTTATAAACCTTCTATGCTATCCAGTATGCCCCAAGAAACTCTGAATCTCTTTAGGGGATTTAGGTTTAGGCAACTTTAATATAGAAATGATTTTGTCAGGATCTGGGGCCATACCTTTAGCCGACACCACATGTCCTAAGAGAGTTCCTTCTGTCACAAGGAAATGACATTTGTTTGGATTGAGCTTTAACTTAGTCTCCTTGCATCTTTTGAAAACATTCTGCAGCTGCCTCAAGTGGTGGTCCAAACAATCTAGAGGAGTTTCGTTGTGAGATCCTGAAAACGAAGAGAAGTCATCCATGAAGATTCTAAGTGATTCCAGCAATAGGGGGCCAAAAATGAGATTGGCCGTTCTGTTAAAGGTGGCTGGAGCATTTCTGAGCCCAAATGGCATTTTTACATACACATATGTTCCCCAAGGTGTGATAAAAGCAGTCTTTTCACGATCCTCTGGGTGTATTGATATTTGGTTATAGCCACTGAATCCATCCATAAAGCTATATAATGCATGCCCAGCCACTTCTTCAATGACCTGTTCTGCAAAAGGCATTGGGAAACCATCTGGAATGGTCACCTTGTTGAGTGCTCTAAAGTCAACACAAATTCTGATTTTATTAGTATTCTTCTTTGGTACTATAACCATAGGTGAGAGCCACTCTGAGTGTTCTACAGGAATGATGATTCCTGCATCCTCCATCTTCTGGATTTCCACATAGACAGCTTCAGCATATTTTGGATTAAGTCTATAACTCTTTCCTCTTATGGGTTTGGCTCCATCAACCAGAGGGATTCTGTGCTCTCCATAAGTTGCAGGCACTCCTTCTAAGTCTTTATAATGTTCAGGCAAAAACATCTATATACTAGGTCAAGAATGATTTTACCTTTTCAAGGAGCCCTGGGTGGCTCCACAACCAAGTCGCCACCAAAACTAGCCGATTATTGTCTTGAGTGCCTAATTGTATTTCTTGGACAGGATTTCTCTCTACCATATTATCTTCGTGTGCATCTTCTTCCTTGTCTTCTTCTACTAGCTTTTCGTGCATTGCTTCATAAGCAGGTGTGTTTTGGACTTCAATGTGTTCCTCCTTGTCCTGCATCCATCCTGCAGGGATTTCTTGAATTGGGAAAGAATATTCTTCACTAGAATTTTTTGCCTTGCTTTTAGCTTTAGTAACCTCTTTATCTGTGGTTGTCATATCCTCCTCCAAGTTGTATTTGAGGGGTGTCTTCCTGCCCCTTCTGTGGTATGTGATGGGCTCTCCCAATCCATCAACCTGGACTTTTTCCTTATCTTCATCATAACCTTCAGTCGTGCAAGAATTATTAAGAAAAATTCCAAAACAAGAGGAAGAATTGCCTACTTGGAGCCAATTTAGAATATCCTCTTCCTCCTCGAAATCTATATGGGGTTGATCCTCCGATTCTGTTTCCATGCATATGCCAACTGTTTGCATCATGCTAGTGTTTCCTTTATTATCTGGGCCCTCTTCTAAATGAATCTGTGTCAGCTCTTGCCCTTTCTTTTGTACCCACATAGTGTCCTTGCCCCAATCATGAATGACACTTGCATGCCTCAGCCATGGTCTTCCAATTAAGAGGGGAAATCCTCCTTCAACCTGGGGCAATCTTAAAACCACAAAATCCAGAATGAATAGATTACCTTGTACTTCAAGTGGAACTTTTGGGATCACTCCCAAGGGCCTTACTTTGCTCTGATCTGCCAAAGTAACAGTGAAATTTGCAGGCCTTGAAGGGTGAAGTCCAATCTTTTCCATTGTGTGTTCAAGCATCAAGTTAATGCCAGAACCACCATCCACAATAACTCCTTGAAATTCATGACCTTTGATAGATACTGTCAGCCGAGGACTTTTATAATCTGTAAGGGGTGCTTCTTCTACCATTTTTCCTTTATGTAAAATAGTAGTCTTTGCCACCAAACTTGTAGTGGAAGCTTCATCAATTATCTGCAATAACTCTGATTTGAATTTCCCATCCATCTTTATTAATTCAAAAATACTAACCTCCTTTTTCATGGACTTGAGTAGTTTTGAAGCCTCTGATTCCTTGAGAGCCTGGGCTCCAGTTGACTTATCAAACTCCTCATGAGCCCTGTTGAAGGCATGCCCAATGGCATCACTGGTGCATATGAGATCTCCTTTTTGACTTGTATCTGCACCTGTGGTGACTTTATCTTCAGATGGTTCTCTGTTTTGATTCCATTCCTTAATCTTTGACCCTTGTCCTATGTCTGCTTGAGCCTTCCCCTTGCTTCTTGTCTGCATAGTCAAAGATTCTATTTCTTCTAATTGCACCACCCTGGTAGATGGTGATGGCTCATTGACCAGATCACGCACTTCTTCTTTGTGCACCGAAATCATTTGAATATGAGGCCCGGATGAAGAGGCTTGATTCTTAGGACAACAATTGGTATAATGGTCTCTTGCATCAGGGCAGTTCCTGCAAGGAGGGGCATTTTCTGGTAGGGTGCACCTACTTTGATATTGCCCACATTCTCCACATCTGAAACAGATGATTGGCCTCCTAGGCCCATTTCCAAAGTTATTCCTCTGTCTAGGATTATAGTTGTTACCTTGATTTGGTGGAGCAGCCATCACATTTGCTGGTGTTGGGGGTCCTCCTTGTGTCTAGTATGTCGTTGCAGGCATTCCTCTTGATTGGCATTCATGGGCCTCGTGGCCAACTTTCCTGCATAATTGACAAGTCACACTTAACAGAGGACATTCACTTACTATGTGACCTTGCTTGCTGCACATGGAACACCAAAGTTCACTCTTGATGCCACCTCCTTTGAGCTCCTGCAACTCCTGTCGCAGCTGAGCCAATTCCTCTGCCTGGGCCTCCTCCTCCTTTTGAAGCTTTAGTGCTTCAATCTCCCTTCTCAACTGAGCAACAGCATTCTCTTCCTCTTTGTAGGGCTTATTTCTTTTTAAGCCCTCTAGCTCTTTCCTTAGTTGTATCACTGGATCCTCCATTTCTGTACCATATGTTGGTTGAGAAGAGGTTGCTCCATATTGGTACCTTATCTGCTCCAAGCGTGTGGCTGTGCTGATGAACTCCTCTATGGAGGCTGTAGGTAGCACTAATTCCTTTATTTTGCATTGGCTGGCCACTGGTAGGGGCTTAGCCAACCATTTCTTGACAAAAAAGTCGTGTGGTGGATCTGGCAATTTAGCCATTAGTGCTTTGGCCCGAGTCACAAACTCTGGGAACTTTTCTCTTGGACCTAATCTTAGATTTTCTAGCTCTTCTATGATAATCTCCGCAGTGTTGCCATGCTGGAACTGATTTTTAAAAGCATCTTTCATCACATCCCAAGTGGTAAAATGGTTTTCAGCAAACTGGCTGAACCACTTATCAGCTAATCCGTCTAATGTGGCAGGGAAGAGAATCGAAAAGGCATCCTCCCTACCCATTAGGCCTCTAGTCTTACATAGTGCCAAGAACCTTCTAATGTGTTCATCCGGATCCTCCTGAGCTAGGCCTTTGAAAGAAGGAAACTTTATATTTAATCTAGAGAGTAAAGTTTCCAAGTCTACTTGACCCGCCATGCTCTTGACTGATGATGTGGAAGATAGTGGACTGGGGGACCTTCTAACAACCTTCCTTCTTGTCTGCTTGCAGGTGACCCTCAATACTTGGGACCGGGTTGCGGTCATGAGCAGCTCATAGCCCACTGAATATGAGACACTTGATAAGAATATTTACCTTTTGTGTTTGATGAAGTAGCACTGTGGATCTGTCGACACTTGATCTCTTCTATGCTTGGCACTTGGTTTCTACTAAGCTCAAATCTCCTTGGAAGTCCCACCAGGCGTGCCAAATTTTGTTGGGGGATTCTTAGACAAGAAAGAGTTTGAGGGTTTGTAGGAGAAAAGGGAAGAAATAAGAAGAGAAAATACACCTGGAAGCTTCTGTGGATTGCTTACAGTAAGACAATTACAATGTTTGAAGTACAAGACAAGCCAATACCTCTGTGCACAATCCCACAGAGTGCCCAATTACAAAATACCAAATATCCCAAAGTCTTCTTGCCACCGGCCTCCTCTGCACCAAACCTCCACCTGCTTCAAGCTTATCCTTGTGCACACCTTGCACCAAGCTTCCACAAAGGGGGAGGAGTGAATACCTGCTGTCGGCACGCACACACTGCAATGGGACCTTGAGATACTTGGGGGGACTAGCTTAGCACTCTCTGCACAATCCCTTAGTCACTCTCCATGCACTCCTTCACTTCCACTTCTCTGCGTCGCACACTGGTGACTCTTGCACTTCTCTCTCTTGCTTCCTTTTGACTATGCTTCTCCTGCTTACTCTAAGATTGGTCCAAGAATGGCCTTGCCTTGATTTGAGTGTGTCGATCACGTACGCTCCTAACTGCAATGGTATCTTGGTGCTCACTTTGATGTCCCAAGATTTTCTTTACAAGTGGTAGCCAACGACTCACTGTTTTGTCCTGTAGTGACTTTAGAATAAAACCAAAATTTTAATGGGGGGGCCATACTTTCACCTATGGTACGCTGCTGCCGCTTCACATGCCTTCACATTTCCTTTTAAGTCTTCACTTTTGCACATAAGGGGGGGGGGTTCACCTGAACCTTCCAAAACACTTTAAAACACACTTTGAACCTTAGGGAAATTAGAGAAAATACCTCTGCAACCTCCAACTCACTTTCTCCAATTTACCCTTTGTGGACAATTAATTGTGCACTACCTGTGCACTTTGACACCTGCATTTTAGCACTTTGACTTTGCACCTGTTGACTTTGACCTTGACCTTGTTGACTTTAACTAGTTGACTTTGACCTTGACTTTGACTGTAGTTGACTTTGACCAACATGACTTTTATGGGCTCAACAGTTGCCCACCACCTAATGTGCTCTCCGTCCCGGAGAGCAATAGCTAAAACTCTGATCACCATGAAAATAGAGCTGCAAAAACTTGACTTACCTAACTGACATGCTTCACATCTGTATGTCATGTGTTGACCTGCAACATTAGGCAACCCAAGCACTGAAACATTGTTAATCATTTCTTTTATACCTCTTTCATTAAAGTGTCCAAGTCTTTTATGCCAAAGATCCAATTCACACACCTTTTGCTCTCCATATGTAAACATAGCATGTCCAGCATTACCTTCTATCTTTAATGTGAAGAGCCTTCCTTCCTTCTTTCCTATAACAATCTGTTTATACCCTTGACTAGGGTCTTCAACATAAACTCCATCATTAGTGAACCTTACCTCATATCCTTTTTCCACAATTTGTCCTACACTTATCAGATTTTTAGGAATTGTAGGAACATACAAAACCTTATTCAAGAGAGTGCTTCCATCTTTGGCTTTGACTGAACCAAATGACTTTACTTTGTGCTTTGTATTATCACCTGTCTGAACTGTATGATTAATTGCATTATGATCTAAATCAGTCATCAAACCAATATTTCCACTCAGGTGATTACTACATCCTGAGTCAATGTAAAACACTCTCATGTCTTCATGTGAGGTTTCACATGTTGCATTCATAATGAGAGTTGAATCTTCTTTCTGATCTGATGCATAATTATAGTAGGTGTTATTATAGGACTAATTTTGGAAGTTTCTTCCTCCACCTCTTCCAAAATAATTCCTACCACCTCTACCTCTGAAGTTTCCTCTCTGATATCTTCCACCTCTTCCTCTTTGATTAAAATTCTAATCATGAGATAGATGATTGGTCTTACCCCATATCCAACAAGCTTTGACATTATCTTTGTTATTTCTGCCTCTTCCTCTACTTCTGCCACTTCCTCTTCCTCTTAGGAAGTTTGCTTGGCTTGGAGTACCTTCATCTTCAACTGATTGTTGCTTTCCTTTGCTAGCTTTCTTCTTGTCTTTAGAATACATTGCATGTCCTACACTCTTATCAACATCTCCTTTGATATCATTCTCAAAAGTTAGCATATGTCCTAACAATTGATTCAAATCAGGAGTGAAATGATCTAATGAAAGTTCTGTAGATAAAATAAAAGGCTTCCACTTCTCATCTCTTCTAAGTCCTGTGAGAATTTGTCTTACCAACTTATCTTCTTCAATATCTTCATCAACTGCACCTAAAGAATCAGCAATGTCTTTCATCTTTGTCACATAATCAGATATTGATTGTGAAGCCTTCTTCTTGAAAGTAGTAAACTCTGCCCATAATGAAGCTTTCCTTGACTTGGTTGTATTCTGAAAATGCTCTTCCAAAGCATTCCAAATGTCACTTGCACTTTCAAGTCCTCTGATATGAGGAAGCAAATAATCATTTACTGCCATGTAGATTATGCTCCTTGCTCGAGCATCCTTCTTCATCCAAACCTTTATATCTACAAGTTCCTCCCTAGTTGGAACATTAGGATCTCTGAACTCTGGCTTTTCTTCATCTCCTGTTATGTATCCCATCAGATCTTTGCTCGTAAGATGAGCTTCCATTCTCGTAGACCAAGTTGGATAGTTCTCTCTATCCAACTTTTCAATTTGGAGACTATCTCCCATCCTTGCTTCACCTGTATATTGAATTCTTCAATCTTTATAAAGTATAAGGTTACCTTTACTTCAAATGACACTCCTTTTGTCTTCTTTGGTGTCGTATAACCTTCTTCTCAAGCTTTCACCTTTTGAACCTTCAGATGTTGCATTTTGTATGTCTGCAGCAGTCGGAGTCTTCCTTTCCTCAATTTTGATACTTCCTGCTCTGATACCACTGATGGAGAGTGTTAATCTCCAAAAGAACAAGCTATCCTTGATGTTAGAACACCTCTATATCAAGAATAACTTTAACTCCAACCAATTTTGGAAGACAAGTGCCAAACTATCAAGAAATTAGCTAACTGTGAAGAAACTTGTTTCTCTGGAAAGTCTGTTGCACATTAATCAATCATTGACTAATCATTTGTGTAAAGTTTCTGATGAAACTTTGTAGAATGTGTCCCCTAAAGCTTGCACACCTTCTCCAAGTTAAAATACTTAAAATGCTCAAGTAGATTGTGAGAAAAGACTCAAACAGTTTACCTATGTCTGAAACTGTCTCTCTGTAATATCGATTTTGACACCAGCAACTTCTAATACATAGTTCTCCCAAACTAGAACCCGTTTAATCAAATGCTTTTAGCCATAGATGGCTTACCTCTCAACTTAAATTTTGAATCCTCATTTGTGTAAAACATTACACTATACACTGAGCACTGTCCATTTCTTTGATCATCGAATCTGCGCCTGTTTTAGAAGACACTCAGAAATTTCTTACATAGGAATGTTCCTATTCAAAATTCTCTCAGCTTGTTTGCAATTGGACTCTCAAAATTTAACCATATATAGATTAACTATGGATTTAGACATGTACAAAAGGATTTCTCAAAAGATTAAACACAGAAGGAGAATCAAAGAAAAGATCGACGTGCAATTCTCTGAAAACTTTTTCTTCTCATGAATCTTCATACATTTGATGGATGACATACATAATGTTCATCTCATTCTCTTCTATTCTTCTATTCTTCACATCTATTGTCTTCCCTATCTCTTCTATATCTCTCTCTCTAACTATGAGCATGTATCTATATATATATATATATATACGAGTCTAACTCGTCATTTTTCCAAATACATTGAAATATTTACAATACTAATATACAAAAGAACTTTGTTTCTGAATCTCCTATTTTCCTTGAAACTAATCTTCAATCTTTCATTCATCTTTCCACTTCTAGATTTTATGTAATCACTAATTGTTGATTGTTCTGCTCCAACATATAGAACCTAACATCCTTTTATTGACGTCAAAGATCAATTGATGTTGAGGTTCAATCTTTGATTTCCATCACTCCTTGGGATGAAATCAAATGAAAACTTATAAAAGCTTCATAGTTTCTCTTTGCATCTTCACATTAGAACATCATCATTCCTTGGTCCTGTCATATATTATGAATTTATGTGTATTTTGGGAAGAGTTCATGAATCACTTAAGATCCTCTACTTGGAACATCTGCCTTCCCAAAAATAAATTCATCTCAAACATGGTAGGAGAATGATTTCATGAGGAATAGAAGGCTTGACTATTTCATTTTAGTTTTCTCTTTTAGGAAATATCTCAATTCCTAAAAGTCACGTACCGAGGTTTCATCGTGAGATACGAATCTTGAAACCACAAAGAAACTTCTTAGAACTTTCGAAATCTTCTAAATAGAAGAGTGTTTATGGAACTTGGAAACATAGCTGAAGTTATCATCCAATCTTGGGATGCTTGAGAAGTTATATAAATTACGTAACTAATCAACTAAAGCTTATCCGCATGATTTTCTAAATATCACCTATACTTAGAGAAATCATTATAAGCTTATCTTCATGACTCCCTAAGTACATCCGGGACTTAGATTCATCATACATCACAAAAGGTTTGCAAGTAATTAAATTTTCTTGGTCATCAAGAAAATTTAATACTTAACTTTCTCCTAGTGCTTACTTATACCCAGTAAGACATCAAATATACTTAATTGTCATTAAGTATTTGTTTTTTATAGTAGAGTATCAACTTGAGAAGAAATCAACTAATTACTTGAGCTGCAAACTAGAACTAGCATGTATTTGCATCTAACTAGTCCTCTATCTTCCCTAATGTCAAATCGTGAGCTTTATAAAGTAAGCTAAATACTAAGAGAGTACATTATCATATCTACTTGCAAACAGCATTCCGTTCTATCATGCAAATGCATGTACCTACATGCAAATCCATATGCTCACATGCATATGCATGCATGTTCTTTGCATGCCAAAAAATAATGCAACAATCATGCATGAGCTTGATGCATGACTTTTCCTTGTACTAAGAATGTATATGATGAAACCTTGATGCATGTATATCCTTTCCTTTGTCCTAATGCACTATGATGTAAAAACATATCCTTGTGGGGCAATAAAAAGCTTACTTAATGGAAAGGAAATCTGTAATTAAAGTACCAAAATACATTCTTTGATGCACAAGGATCCGTTTTTTTTTTAACCAAGTCTTTCCTTAATGCGAAATAATGCTTGGAATGAGAAGTGGATTGTTTCATTATCCTAATCTAGACTTAATCGATTGAAATCTTGGCTATTTCAATGTGCATCTAGGATTAAGTGTAGAATAATGAAAACAAGATAAATCAAGCGTTAAGCCCAAGTAGAAACTAGAAAATACTTAGCTTTGATCATAGCTTCATCCATCCTCTGATCCTTGCCATCAGGTGATGTGTGGATGATGCTACACTTGAGACTTGAGATGAAGCAAAGAGCTCAAAAGGAAAAAACTTCTTTTGAGACCAAATCAATGAGGAGTAATCTGCTTTCTCTGTTCTTTGTGGTGCAAGAAGTTGATTAAAAAAGTCAAACTTGACTTCTATTGTTGTATGCCTCTCGCCTTTGCGGTTATAGTAGCATTGAGGTGTGTATGGGACGCGTGTTCAAAACTTGAACAGCGCTCATGTGTATATCACTTTTGACATATGTTGTTTTTAAGCCTTCCTTGGAAAGAAGGTCACACAGGAGATAAGGTCTCTTGGTTAAGTAAAAGGCTCCATGAGCAGAATGGCACGTGTTCAAATCCTACACGTTAGAGTTCGATCCTGTATCTTTAGATATCCCAGCTTCTACGGCAGCAAAGCCTGAGTTTGTGATCAAGTATTTTCTACAGCGTGGGAATTGAACAGATTGTGAGTTTCCTATGTTGGGTAGATGAGAGACATGAGTATAATCCGGTCGTGAGATCAATTCCTCTATGCAGTGCTTGTAGAAAATTCCTCCTTTTGGCGTGATCTGGATGCTTTTGCAGTGTCCATAATAATAACGATTCAATAAAATTCTGCAGAGAAAATACTCACACGTCCATCTTTGTGAGTTGGATAGGTTGGCCCACTGGGATCAAGCAGTTTATGGGTTCGAGTTCGAGTTGTCACCACCAGCTGTTTGCTTGAAATTCTTTTTGTAACCTCTTAGAGCGCGTAGAGAACAGGTCTTAAAGTGCTTCTTTGAGAATAATGCAAGAGAACAAGGTCACGCACGACATGTGCTCTCTTGGCTACGAGAAAATGTAGTTGAATCATGGACGCAAGTTTGATCCCCGGATCCAGAGTTGAGCAGAACACTGTTGATTTGCTTGCAATTTCTGTAAACAGGGCTTCTTTTTGCACCGTCAAGAGAAATTCGAATGCATGCTATGCTAATTCGATTGTGAGCATCTCAATTTGCATCAAGATCTTCATGAGATCGTAATGAAGAAGATGATCATGATGAATCTTAGAAGAATTCTATGAGTGCTTAAGAAAGATGATGAGCCATTAAGGTCACCATGAACGCTTGCTCTAATACCAATGCAAGAGAACAAGGATTACGACCACCACATGCTAGAGAGATGACTCTCCTCCCAACCAAATGCCTCTATATATAGCTCTCTTCAGGGGACTGCCTTCTTGGGCAGGTGGATACTAACCAGCCATGTGTCGGCCATGTAATTGCATGTGCGCCAAGTGTCCCTGTCAACTCGAGTTAACTCAAGTAGATGCTTCTAGAAGGCTCTAGATCTCTTTGGGCAAAATACTCTCACCATGTCCCCCATGGGGATTGAACCCTAGACCTCCTCCTTCAAATCCTTGAGACTTAAACACTAAGGCAAGTGGATCACTTGCTCACAAGAGCACAAGACCTCTTAGTAAGTCTAAACTCGAGATCTTTGGTCATACACACGGATGACCAAACGGTGTCCAATTTTAGATCTGTCTGAATCGGCTAGACCCTTGGATCATAGACTTACTTTATTACATGATACAATGAGAACTTCACTAAAGAAGCAACCAAGTCGCCCTCAGGAAAATACTTAGGAGGTAGATATTGAGGAAATCCTTAAAGGAATTCTTCATAAAGTCAGTCTATTACAACTTACTCAAATGTATGCAGAGGTGAACGATCTACTAAAAATCATACAGTCTACCTACATGAGCCCACCTCCTAGTATAGATGGTTTCATGGTTGACTTTCCTCCTACACCCTTAGTAGACTATCAAAGCTCAAGATTATTTGTTTTTATAAAAGATGAAGCTCTGACTAGTGTTATTATGGATTGAGGTTGTGGCATCAATTTGATGCCTGATTTTTACAATGAAGAAACTAAAATTGAACCTCACAAAGGTGGTCCCCTTCACTATCACATTAGCATATCAACGTCAGATTACACCAATCAGCATCATTGAGAAGGTACAAATGAAAGTGTAGGGTTGTTAGTTTCTCTTAGATATTTTTCTTATTGCCCTACCATAGGAGACCTCTTACCCTCTACTCTTGGGAAGGCCTTGGCTGAGGCAAGCAAAAGCATTGCAGGATTAGGGAAAGAACATGTTGTGGATTTAAATGAACACTAACAATCAACTATAGATACATTTAGAGGAAGTATTACACACTGGCAAGGATACTAGGTATACTATGGACACTCAGTTAATGGCTTCTTTACCTCAAAAATATGATGCATTATAAAATTGGATGATGGAGCATGCAGAGTGTTGCACTGGGGAGATCAATGAAATAGATAAAGAATTTGTAGAAGAAGCCAACAGAAGTAAGAAAGAGTCAAAAAATGAAAATTTGCACTTGAAGACTAATAGAGCAGGGCCAACAAATATGGAATCATTGCAAAAGACTAATTTCTAGGAGCATGAGAGCAGAGAAGACCTCTCGTTTTTTGATATCCCTCAAGGATGGTCTAGGGAACATATTGCAGATCATAACTTCCACTCTTGCGTACAACACAAATGATTTTTCAAATGAGGCCAATCCTAAAATATTGGTTCAAGAAGTAAACCTTGGAGATGAAGAGAGTCCTCAGATAGTCCACTTGGCCTCCTGGTTCTAGCACTATCCCCCTTTACTAAAGCAAGTAGCTTCTCTATTTTTTTCCTATAAAAATGTCTTTGCATGGTCGTACAAGGAGCTACTAGGGACTCCAGAGGAGCTTGGATTACATCGAATACCCTTAGTTGAGGGAGATGTACCTACAAGAAGTAGGCCTTATCGACTCAATCCAAAATATGTAGGAGCAATAAAGCTAGAAATAACAGACCTAGAGTAGGCAGGTATTATTGTTCCCGTGGAACATTCATGATGGCTATCCTCCATGGTTATTGTACCAAAGAAAAATAGTGGCAAAATAAGAATATCTATTGATTTTATTGCTTTAAATAAGGTGATTGTTAAAGATGGATTTTCTCAACTGTTCATGGAATAGGTACGTGAAGAAGTAATCAGACACACTTTGTATAGTTTTCTTGATGGTCTTAGTGGCTACAACCATATACTGATTCATCCTGATGATAGAGAAAAAACAACCTTTGTTACTCCATGGGGCACTTATGTTTACACACAAATGGCTTTCGGCTTAAAAAATGCACCTGCTTCATTTAATAGAACAATGTATGTGATATTGGGAAAATCATTAACAACCTTTTCGCACATTTTCATGGACGACGTTTCAGTGTTTTTAGGCACGGATAGGAAAACAGTAGTCCAAGATTTCCATGATCACTTGGAAAATATAAAGGAAATCTTTGAGCAATGTTTCAAAATAGTTTCGAAGGTAAATCCTACTAAATATCATTTTTTGGTCACTAAAGTTAGTCTTCTTGGTCACATAGTATCGCTCGAGGGGGTAATTATTAATCCGAAAAAGGTCCCTGCTATCCTTTCCATGCCTATTCCATGGACTCTGAAGAAAGTGCAAATCTTTTTAGGCCATGCAAGATAGCATAGAAGATTTATCTCAATGTACTCAGAAATAGCTAAACCTTTGTCCAAGCTTACCAATAAATACATTCCTTTCTCGTGGGGTCTTGCACTAAAGTTCAGGCTATGTATTGTTGCACTCTCAACTATTCCTAACTTACCATTAGAATTCCATGTTCATACAAATGTGAGTCTTCATGCACTTGGAGAAATCTTTTCTCAACCAACATCATACAAGGAAGACCAACCTATTGCGTATGCTAACAGGTTACTTACCAAAGCAGAAAGAAACTAAAGCACTATGAAAAGGGAAGATTTGGCTATCCTATTAGCTCTTCAAAAGTTTTGACACTACCTCCTAGGTGTGCATTTTATTTTCATATCTAATCATCAATGTTTGAAGTACTTAATTAACAAGCCTAGACTAGTTGGAAGGGTTTGGCCATGGTTATTGCTATTTCAAGAATTCGACTTTGAGATTCATATTAAGCCAGGAAAAGAGCACTACATGGCAGATCATGTGTCAAGTACTACCTTGAGTGAAAAGGAAATAGGTGATAATGATGAATTTGTGGATAGTATTCTCTTCCTTGTGGAAACTCAAACTAGTTTGTATGATGGCATTTTACAACTCCTCACCTTTGGAAAATTTCCAAAACATGCAACACGGGTAGAGAAGAGGTGATCACTCTTTAAAGTAAAAAACTACTCACTTATAAATGGAAATTTGTATAAATATTGCCAAGAAAGTATCTTGAGAAGGTGTGTTTACCCATAGGAGGTAAAATGCATACTTGAAGTAGCACACAGTGAAGGGCATCTCAAGGGAGAGGATCTGGCTCATAAAAGCATCCACAAAGGATTATGGTGGCCTCATATCTAGAAACATATCATCAAGTTTGCTAGAGAATGTGGCATCTACAAGAGATGTGCTCCTAGGCCAACCATATTGAATTTTTAACCATTCGTCATTTCTATAGGATGGCTATCTTTTGAATGATGGGGTCTTGATTTCATTGGACCAATCAGTCCAATTGTTCAACCTGGGGGTAAGAAGTATATGCTGATGGCCATGTGCTTTGCACCTAGGTGGATAGAAGATAAGGCCTTGAGGGTGGTTAAGTTTATGTACAAACGTATTTTCCCAAGCTTTTGTCAACCACTAGAAGTTCTAGTGATAGGGGCACACACTTTATAAATCACTTGCTCCAATTTATCTTTCACAAGTACAAGCTCTTTCACAAAAAATCATGTGCTTACTATTCAAGGGCAAACGGTTAGGGAGAAAGCTCAAACAAAATATTGAGTGGGCTGCTACACAAATTAGCTTTTGCTCACCAAAGCTCTTGGTTATAAGCATTGATCAATGCAATATGGGCCTTCCATACTACTAGAAGGGGAACCACTGGTGAGAGTCCATTTCTCTTAATATATGGTAAAGAGGCATTGGTGCCCTTTCAATTTATTATCAAGAAAGAAATTGGACCTAGAACCATTGGAATTAAACCTCCCATTAGTAGACTAGTTGCATTAGAAGAACACAGGAAAGGAGCTATGTACAAACTATAGGTAACACAAAAACAACACAAAAGATTCCATGATAGGTATCTTTAGGCTAATGAATTATACGAAGGTTATTTGGTTTAGGTGCATCAAACCATGCCAGTTTCAACCAAATTGGCATCTAAATGGATAGGACCATGCATGATGATAAAGGTGTTACCACAAGGAGCTTTATATCTAGAGGACTTCTAGGGTGAGGAGATGCCCCTCATAAACATCTCTAGGGTGAAGAATTACATGAATTAATACAATGGAAAGAATTCACTCACTCTTGCCTCTCCTCCATAGCCATAGGCCAACCTCCCCCATGCCTCTGCTCTAGTATAGGCCAAACCTGCCCCATGCCTCCACTCTATCACAGGCCATCCACCCCCCATGTTTCTCTCTCTCCCCTCTCTCTCTCTCTCTCTCACCCCCTCCCTCCCTATCACAACCTCTCCCTCTCTCCCACGTTGCACCCTTTCACAATCCCACCACTCGCACTCCTGCAAAACCTCCTTCTAGCCTCATGGACATGGAGAAATGCCTCAATCTATGTTGTAGTTCGAAGGGATAAATGTAATTTTTGCATTTTGAGTGATTTGGCATTTCCAAATCAATTGCTTGTCAATAGTGAAGGTCTTCAGATATATTATACACCAAAATTTTCTATTGTCAACTTATCACCATAAACCAGAGAGGATTTTTGCATGGA
The DNA here is from genome assembly GCA_020310875.1 of Ceratopteris richardii. Classification (NCBI taxonomy): domain Eukaryota; kingdom Viridiplantae; phylum Streptophyta; class Polypodiopsida; order Polypodiales; family Pteridaceae; genus Ceratopteris; species Ceratopteris richardii. The sequence goes on along the minus strand of CM035412.1, from coordinate 46,820,667 downwards.
TCAATTCAGACTCGTTGAAAATCTAACTATGCAAAGCACGAAGCTTGATCTTGGGAACGATCTACGTCAAATACACAAGGTATAGGTTTCACCAACAAAAGAGATTATAATGTTGAGATTGCTACAGAACAACATAGAATAACGTTTGAAAAATGTTCATTTGCATTCATTTGAAAAATTGATTGACTGTTCTCTTATGATCATTTCATATGTAAGTTGCAAAGCATTTACCTTTGTAAAATGGAAAAGTAAAAGGAACAAAAGCGAGGATTTTGAAGTGGTTGAGACAATTCTCAATCAATCAATTGATAAGTAGATATGACTTCAAGTTTCACTTTTCCTAGATTGTAGGAAGAGATTCCAATCAATCTAAACTACCAAGATTCAACTCTCTCTAGAGAGCTCTAAATCAAGTGTCTAAGCATTCATTGAATAGGTATCCCAAATTAATTTATTTGTACAAAGTTGCAAGTCGTTTGGTTTAGTGGATTCTGATATATCTCAGTTTTTTAGTCTCCGGGTCATTTTCCATACAACCTTGAGAAATCGGGATCACATTCAACCAGTGCTAAGAAGATTGCTCCTTCATTGGTTCTCATAAATTATGGCTCTTATGCATTTTAGCAAGCCAACCCTATGTATGAAACTTTTGTAAGAGGAATATTTCCAATTGCAACTATGATGGCTCCTCTCAGTGTTTGATTCATAACTTCCATCCATTTTTTGAAGGCTTTTGTGAGCTAGTGGAGGTGCAATTTACCTATTTTGCATCAACGTGTTCTTGTTGATGTTCGAAAGTAGCTATTGAGTTTTATCGCACTAGTGTGTGTGTGTGTATGTATGTATGTATGTATGTATGTATGTATGTATGTATGTATGTATGTATGTAGATATGCATACTTACATGTATGCATGCACATATGCAATGTATGTATTGATGCACACACACACACATACATATATATACATACACACACACACACACACACACACACACACACATATATATATATATATATATATATATATATATATATATATATATATATATATATATATATATATATATATATATATATATATATATATATGTGTATGTATGCATGTGTGTGCATGTATCTATGTATGTATATGTGTGTGCTGTGTGTATGTATGTATTTTTGTATTTATGTGTGTATGTATAAGTTGCATCTATGTAATATATGTCTATATGAAACTATGTGTGCTATATATAATGCCATATGGCAAGCCAGAATTAGCTAACATCTCCCCTATACTAGGAAACATATAGAAAATAACCAGAATGCATGCATGTCAGGATAGAGTAAGAGTATCATGACCATAAAGCAAAAGAAACTCAAGCCATAACTCAAAAGGGTATGTGGGCCTTACAAAAACTCGAAATAAATACTCCAACTATAGAAAAAATAGTTCGCCAACAAATAAACATTCCACCTATATGTATTTATGTGTGAAGGTATGTATGCATGCATATATACAAATATGCATGCATGTCATGTATATAAATTTGTACATATATGATCTTTAAATGTATGTATGTATCTAAGTATTTATGTATTCCTTTAAGTATGTATCCATGTAGGTATATATGTATGTATGCATCTATGTATTAACATGTCCATGTATGCATGTAATCATGAAGGTATGCATGAAATTTATCTATGTGCATAACCTATGTAGGTATGAAAGTTTTCATTTATGTATTGTGTGTACATAATGTATTTATGCATGCATGTATGTATGTATGTATGTATGTATGTATGTATGTATGTATGTATGTGTATATGTATGTGTATGTTTTTATGTATATAGATTTATGTATGTATGTATGTATGTATGTATGTATTTATGTATATATGTATTTATGTATGTATGTAAGTATGTAAGTATGTAAGTATGTAAGTAAGTAAGTAAGTAAGTAAGTAAGTAAGTATGCATGTATGTATGTATGTGTGTGTGTATGTATGTATGTATGTATGTATCTATGTATTTATGTATCTATGTATTTATATATTTACACATTTATGTATGTATGTATCCATATTTATGCATGTACATATGTATTTGTGTATGTGTGTATGTGTGTATGTATGTATATACGTATCTATGTATGTATGAATGTACATATGTATGTATGTAGGTATGTATGTATGTATGTATGTATGTATGTATGTATGTATGTATGTATGTATGTATGTATGTATGTATGTATGTATGTATGTATGTATGTATGTATGTATGTATTTATGTATGTATGTATGTGTGTGTGTATGTATGTATGTATGTATGTATGCATGTATGCATGTATGCATGTACATATGTATGTATGTATGTATGTATGTATGTATGTATTTTTGTATGTATGTATGTATGTATGTATGCATGCATGTATGTATGCATGTATTGTTGAAGTTCAAGCTTCAACCTTAGTACCTTTGGACACCTTGGATGGATGCCACATGGAGCAATAAGAAGCAAGGAGTTAAACATGAGGCATCATGTTCAGAATTTTAATTTGAATGCCTCTTCATAACAATCAATAAACACCTATCATACTTAGCTGTGATAAGGCCTATAGTTCATGATAAGGGATTCCTAGCATATAGGGAATGATTTCAAGATTACATCTGCACACAATATACCTCGAATTTATGATCCCCTGTGTGTGTAAGCTCTCATGGATTTTGAATAAGTTGGTAGAACCCTTGCTTAACAATCTCCTTGCTTGCTTGATTAGTTTTTGTAGAATTTGAATAGTCATATCTAGGTCATAGACTTTTGTGTGTACGATCTAGATAACTCGGAATGTTGACATATCTTTCTTATCAAGTTCTATGCATTTCTTGTAATCTTTTGTTTTTTTGAAATATATCATGGTCCCTAAAGTTTCCATGAAGCTCATGTACATACTTTGCATATTCTAAGAGACATTGCTCCAAGAGAGAATATCAATCTTTTTGTGTGTGTCTAGTGAAGGCAACAACTAGCTTGTCTTGGAGGCATTGATTCTCATAATAGGAGTGCACATTTCAAGTGACATTAATTGCATTACCAAGGAATTAGAGTATAGGTCTTGTGTGAAAAATCTCTTGGGTTAATCCTCAAAATCTTAGATAATTATTCATTTGAGTGAAGAGAGGTATCTCTGAGTGTGCGTATGAGGCCATCTATGCTTTAAGGCTGCACAACAAAGGTGAACATTCTCCCATAAATGGTATCACAACATTTCCACATACAAAGACATTCAAGTAGGACCAAAATGGGCCATTGAAGCACTTTAATGGAAGGAGAGCTTCTGTTGTTACTTCTCACTTCTCTTGATTAAAGGGATCTAAAAGGGTACATTAAAGTTCATCCTGTCAGAGTATAGCACTAAAATCAAGAAATCGGACAAGAACAATTATCAGCCATGGAGGTTTAGGATGTTTGGCTTCCTCATGGGGAAAATCTTATGGGGTCTCATTAGTGGCATAGATGCTAGACCTAGGTTGGGTAAGAACCTAACTTGATCAACTAAGCAACTGTGGAATGAGAAAAAGAAGAGAGTATTCTTCATGTTATCTCAATAGATTAGCAATACCATGATATTAAGGCATATACAAGATTTAGATACCTTTATAAAGTTATGATAAACCCTAGAGAGACTTTAATACACTCTAGAAAAAGCCAAGATGACTCAATTGAGAAATGAACTCACCAAATTGATGAAAAAAGCTAGTAGAAATGTAAATAAGTACATTTTGAAAATCAAAGAAGTGAGTGATGGATTAGGCTTTATAGGTTGACACATACATGATGATGAGATATTTTCATACAATTTGAATGGGCTAAGGGAGGATGAGGAGTGAAAGGCTTTTACAACATCTCTATATGTTAGAGATACTATCCTTGAATTCGAGCAATTGAGGGTCACTCAAGAGATAAATATTGGAGGCTCAAAGGAAAATGACAATTAAGCCCAAGCATTCTATGTAAGTAAAGGAAGAGGTAGAGGAAGGAACCAAGGTAGAGGAAGACTAAGGAAAGGGTGAGGATCAAATGCTCATCCTGATCAACAGCAAGGAGGAAAATTCTCTTCATCAATTGAAAGAGGCAAGTTCAGAGGAAGAGGAGGAAGGTACAACTAGAATAAAGAAAACCACAAACTCTGAAGGTTGCTTATATGTTGCAAATATTTCCACTATGCAAGGGATTGCTATCAAAGGCCAAGGACAAATTCAAATTACAAAGGACAAGGAAATTATGCATCTACTTCAAATGCAAATTAAATTATCCTTGCTATGATGCAAATGAAGGACTGCAAGACACAAGGGTCAAGCATATGGTACATAGATAGTGGATGCAACAATCACATGAGCTTCAACTAGGATTTCTTTCCAAATAGGCAAGTGCCATGATCCAAATGGCATGTGAAGATAGGTGATGATACAACTCATACTATCACACACATAAGTGATGTTTTGTTGGATGGCTCTCATAAAGCCAAATGATTGAAGGATGTTCTTCATGTTCCTAGAATCACAAAGAATCTTGTTTTTGAAGGTCGAATGGTTAAGGGTTGGTTGCAAGTAAAGTTCAACCAAAAGTGATGTTTTTTGGAAAACCCTAAACAAGGATATAGATTGACTTCCAATGGGAAGAAGGAAGGAAGGCCATTCACTTTGAATGGGAAGCTAAATTCCAAGCTTACAACCTAATTCATACATGGAAGAAGGAAGGTACCAAGATTGGACATATTGCATAAAAGATACAAGAATATCATTAGTCAAAGATTGATGGATATGGAAAGGACAAGGTTAGTGCTAGGGTTTCCAAAACTTTAAAATAAAAATGTGAATAATCTACATGAATCTTGTAAAGTGGGTAAGTAGAATAGATTGATCTTTAGGAAGACCATTTTTATGCACTACCATCCACTTGACCTTGTCCATAGAGATGTTTGGGAACTGTTGTGTAATCAACTAAGTACTAAAGTCTAGATTATCTAGTAGGATCACTCTCACTAAGAGAGAGCACTTCTCCACCCTACCAATTCACCATCCATATATACATCTACGACAAGAGATGCATGTCCTTGGATACTTCCTAGTGTCTATCCAAGTGTCCCTCATGTGGGTATTCACCAAAGTTCCAACCACATGGTATCAAATGGATACTTAATCAAGAGAGCCCCTTCCTCTCATATACACCTAAAGGTGTCACAATGAGAAGCTTCTCCTAAGACTAAGGTTCCCACGCTCTGCTCATGATTTGAAGTTGAGCTCATAATCAAACATGAAACACCAAATGGAAATGGCATTCAATTGACATCAAACTAAATTCATTATATGTTTTGTGATGTCTTGTTTGTGTTTGGGCGCTTGCTTTAGCATAAGCTATTTTGGAGGTGACACACACATACGGAAGCTAGATATGAGTTCTAAGTACTCATGTAGGCAATTTGTGCTCATTGCCTTTGCTTGGGATTATTCTGGTCGATTGCTGAGAGGGAGTAGAAGCAGGTTTGATGTAGTATTGACTCCTAAGATGTAGTAGAAGCACCCAGTCTATACCACTCCTAAGAACACTCCTTGAATACTAGCTTAAAGCTCAATGTTCTAATCACTGTTTTTGAGGTTTTATGCAAAATAATCGTGGTTCAAAGAAAATGTTGAAGCATCAAGAAGGGGGCTTTGGTTTTGGGGGCCCTTCACCAAGGAGAAGAGGTCTTGTTCTGAGGAAGAAGCTTTCCAAATGGGGGAGGTGGATGATGCAAGGAGCTTAGATCGAATTGAAAATTTTGAGGCATTCTGGAGGTAAAATGAAGGAGGAGGGTCACTATCAATGGTAGGAATTTGAGTCGTCTAAGGTGACGATAGGGGAGGCCATCAGGGGCCCTGCATAATGATTGGAGTAATAGGCTACACATTGCTAAGGAGCTTTGCCACAGAAGACAATGAAACGAGGAGAACTTCATCTTCCATTCTTTCTATAGAAGTGACAGGAAACCCAGAAAGGCATCATAGACAGAGGTGTTGGTGCAAATGCCAAGCCTTCACTCTTGGCTACGCATTGGAAGAAGCTATGTGCAAAACACATGAACTAGTGCTTATGGTTTTTTACCATTTAACTTTTGTAAAAGTCTTAATGACTTGGAAGAATCTTGTAAAGCCTACAAACTCGTGGAGTTTGGAGAGATAAAATCTATGAATTATCTTTGGTGGAATATCTCCTAACTTAGAGGAGAAGTTTTAGGAAAAGTTAAGTTTAAAATTGAATTCAAATTAGGAGGCAAAGCATCTATAAAAGATGGTTGTAAAAGCTTGCGGTTACCTATCCATTCTAGAGACTTTACTTGATCACATTGTAGATATTGTGTGGCTCACACTATAGCCTACACTTCTCACTATCATTGGGCATTATTCTTCATGCCAATGATCATGTACAACATTGTTATATAATACATCTTATCATTGAACATTTTTGTTGTTCATAACTGCCATTGTCACTCAAAATAGTACACTTGTCTTGCTCATATCTGAATCATTACTTCATCATTTTCAATTTTTTAAAGCTCATTGGAACAAGCACAAAGTTTGATACATAATTGCAAAGTTTGAAGGCATTAAATTCAGCCAATTGGGAGAAAAGCATCTCGAAGTGGTCACTGGTCATTTCTGAAAGGTCCTAAAAAGTGAGTCAATCATTTTATGTGATTCCACTTGAAATCATTAGCTCTTTAAGCTAGTTAGATACCCTTAGAAGGAATTTTTCTAATTTCTATTGTGATGGGAGTACTAAGCTTAAGAACCAGTAGGTGTGTGAACAAAAATATCAAGTTTTTATATGACTTCTGACTTGTGAAGTTATCTGTTTTGGATTAATCACTACATTCATCATCTCCAAAGCACATAAGCACTTATTTAGTGTCATTGTAAAGCTAAAAGGGCCTACAACTCAACTCTGAAGTAAAAGAGGGCTGGTACAAAGCAAGGATTAGCAATACCAACTCAACCTTGGCATCCTGCAAGTGAAACTTCTTTAACATGTCCTACACATACTTTCTTTGAGTAATATAAATCCCAGAATTGATATATACTAACTCAAGTCCAAGAAAATACTTTAGTGACCCTAGATCATTGATTTTGAACTACTGCCTCATGTGGTTCTTGATCTATTTGATCCCATTGACATTACTACCTGTAAGTATGATATCATCAACATACACACATAGGTATATCAAATTTGAATTACTTCCCTTGACAAACAGAGAAGTATCTACTATGCTCATGATAAATCCTTGGTCTTGAAGATAGGTAGTCAATCTGTGGTTCCATGCCCTAGGTGCTTGCTTGAATCCATAAAGAGCTTTATTTAGCTTACACACATATGATACCTTGCTTGGGTCTTCATAGCCAAGAGGTTGAGACATGTAAACCTCCTCTAAAATCGAGGCATTAAGAAAAGCATTTTTTACATCAAATTGGTACATATTCCAATTCCTTGATGCAACCACACTTACCAATACCCTGATGGTTGGCATTTTGGCCACATGTGAGAAAATCTCTTCATAATCAACTCCTTGGGTTTGTGCAAAACCCTTAGCCACAAGTCTAGCTTTATACTTGTATCCATCTAAATTTCTCTTGATTTTGTAAATCCATCTAGATCCAATTACCTTCATAGGATCCTTCTTGGGCAGTAATTCCCAAGTATCATTCTCCTTGAGTGCTTCAATTTCTTCATCCATAGCTTCCTTTCATTCTGCCTTAGTCTTTGCTTCTTCATATGCTGATGGCTCTTCAAGTGATAAATCTTTAGCAAGATAAATGGAATGCTTGGTAACTAAAGAAGTGTCATACCCATATCTGATTTGCTTCTTGCTCTCCCTTTGTGATCTTCTGATTGCTTGGTTGGATGATTCAGGTGTGTCCTTCATCTTGACTTTGCCTTTGGGTTTCCATGCCTTGAATTCTTCTAGGTTGATGATGTCCTCATCATCTGATTTGATGTCTTCAATCTGATTTGGCTCTTCTTTGGTGAGGCTTGGAAACTCCTCTTCCAAGTCATAAGGCAACTTTAATTTCTTGCATTCACTTTCAAACCAAGAATGTCCTTCATCTTGACTTTGCCTTTGGATTTCCATGCCTTGAATTTCCTGCATTCACTTTCAAACCAAGAATTGTGCTTGGTTGGATGATTCAGGTATGTCCATCTTGACTTTGCCTTTGGATTTCCATGCCTTGAATTCTTCTAGGTTGATGATGTCCTCATCATGTGATTTAACGTCTTCAATCTGATTTGGCTCCTCTTTGGTGAGGCTTGGAAACTCCTCTTCCAAGTCATAAGGCAACTTTACTTTCTTGCATTCACTTTCAAACCAAGAATCATTCTCATCAAAGACAACATCTCTAGTGACCATAAAACCTTTGTTGGATGAATTATAGAATTTGTATCCTTTCTGATTTAAATCATACCATATGAAGATGCACTTCTCTGCCTTAGGGTCTAGCTTACCTCTGATTTGAGATGGGATATGCACATAAGCAACACATCCAAAGATCTTGCAATGTTCAAGTGATGGCCTTCTACCATGCCATGCTTCATATGGGGACATCCCATCAATTGATTTGGATGGCAACCTGTTATCAAGATAAGTGGTAGTAGATACACTCTCTGCCCACAAATAGTTTGGTAAGTTTTTCTCATTTAGCGTTGACCTAGCTATTTCAAGAGTCAACCCATTTCTCCTCTCTGCCACCCCATTTTGCTCAGGGGTATACCTTGTTGTGATTTCCCTTTTGATTCCTCTATCTTGCAAGAATGCATCAAATTCATTTGGGAAGTACTCACCTCCTCCATCTGACCTTAGTCTTTTTAGGCTTCTTCCTGTTTGGTTTTCCACAAGTGCAAGATACTTCTTAAAGCAACTAAACACTTCATCTTTGTGCTTCATAAGATATAAGATGGTCCACGTATAGAAGTCATCAATGAAAGATAAAAAATACCTTGATCCAAAAATTGAAGGGTCCTTACTTGGTCCCCACACATATGTCTGGACAAGCTCCAAGTAATCATCATGCATGTAGCCTTTCTTTGAGAAGGGTAACCTGTGAGATTTTCCAAACCGACAAGCACCACATTTATAGACCATGTGTTGCTTGGACACATTAGGTATCCCAAGCATACATTGATCGCTACATATTTTCTCTAAGGTTCTCTCACCAATATGCCCTAATCTTTTATGCCAAAACTCAAGCTCTGACAATGTTTGATCTTTGTAATTATAAAGTGCAATATTCCTTTTATCTTCAAGTTCAAATGTAAATAATCTACCTATCTTTTCTCCTTTGGCAATTCTTTTGAATCCATGTTGGGGATCCTCCACAAATGCTCCATGTTTGTTGAACCTAACCTGCAAACCCTTTTCCACAATCTGTCCAACACTCATCAAATTCTTGGTAATTGTAGGTACATATAGAACACTGCTCAAGAGATTTCTATTTCCACACCACCACCCCACAAGCCCTCCACCACTCCACACCACCCCACAACCCTCCACCACTCCACACCACCCCTCAGCCCTCCACCACTCCACACTACCCCACAACCCTCCACCATTCCACACCACCACCACTCCACAACACTCCACCACTCCACACCACCACCACCCCACAACCCTCCACCACTCCACACCACCACCACCCCACAAGCCCTCCACCACTCACCCCACAGCCCTCCACCACACCACCACCACCCCACAGCCCTCCACCACTCCACAACACCACCACCCCACAGCCCTCCACCACTCCACACCACCCAACAGCCCTCCACCACTCCACACCACCACCACCCCACAACCCTCCACCACTCCACAGCACCACCACCCCACAGCCCTCCACCACTCCACACCACCCCACAGCCCTCCACCACTCGACACCACCACCACCCCACAAACCCACAAACCCCACAAACCCCACACAACTCCACACAACTCCACACCCCTCCACAAACCCATAATCTCTCTCAACTCCCCACAACTCACCTCTCACACCGCCCACTTAATATGAAGGATCAAAAACTACTACAAAAATTAGGTGAAGGATATGCTTCTCAGGGTCATTCAAACATCACGGTCGGCTCAAAATGAGGTTCTCGGCTTGTATTCAAAAGTGACAGTAAAGGTGTAAGTGGTAAAAGTGAAAGTGGAAAAATGACTATTGCCACCAACCATTCATGACGACTGCCTATTTTTGAGGATCCAAATCAAATAAAGTGGAATATTTGATCTACCCCTCCAATCTTGGGTAATCAACCGGTGCATGATCACTGGGCATGAGGAATCGACAAGGCCCTCTTGGCCTATTGGAGCCTATAAGAGCAGGGGATTTGTGTTCATTTGGGACATATACATTCAGATACACACATTTACATATGTACGTACAGAGGTCCTCTCTTTGCACTTTGTGGCTTCAAGCCTACTGTAGGAAGTCACTCTGTGGTGTGGATACAGAGCGTGGGCTTCCCAGTGGAGGGCTAATAGCACTATAGTGTGAAGAGAGAGGATTGATTTTGTCATTCCGTGTGAGTCAGTGGTATTTTCGTGCTCTTTCCCTTAGAGAAAGTCTTCATACTTTGTATTGATCAGTGCTAGTCTGCATCTAGTTGTGTCCATTGTATGGATTGGAAGAATCCCTTGTATTGATGTTGTTTAGTTCTGGAGTGGCATGTTAGCCCAGAGCATGAACTTTTGAGCATCTCCTTGCCTATGTTGTAATCATCTGATTCGAACTAAGGAGTGGATGGTCTTCCATTATTGTCATTTTGTCATTAATACTTTCTTGAGTATTCACAACTCTGTGCAATCATTGATATCTGCCTGCTCACAGAAGTGTTAAAGGGTATATTTCTCTAAGGAGAACCTCCCTTGAGTAGTTGAAGTACTGGAGTACTTGCTGCATGTTCTTGTTAAAAGTAGATACCCCAATACCTCCTCTACAGTTTGGCACACCCGGTGGGATACTTGCATTTCTGTGAGAGGCCCTGAGGATAGTAAATAGTCCTCTTTTTCAGTATTTTTGCCCTATTGCATTTGCAAGTAGGTACATGATCCATACGCGAGCAGATAAGGAGCCTCTTCATATACGAAGGAGCCTTAAGAAGTCAGCTATATCTTCAACTATTGAACCTACCTCCCCTCTACCCTCTTTGAATTTATCTATTGAATTTGATGCGACACCACTATCAAAGGAGAAGCATAGTAGAACATTAGACTTCTCCTTAGATACGTCAGAAGAAACACCAGTGCAAATGGAGGATCTCTCTCATTTACTCTCGAGACTCAATATCAAGTTCCCTACCTTCAAGGGACAAGCTTATGAGGATGGTGATGATCATGTGAGGAGGTTCATCTCCTTATGTCGTGGACGAGGTCTGCAGAATAGAGAGGATGCAATGCTGGTACTCTTCCCATCCACATTGGAAGGCCTTGCTGACAAATGGTACAGTCAATATGCAGATGGCCATTTTGCTACATGGCAGGCTCTGAAGACGGCATTCTCACACATATTTTGACCTAGTGACTCCTCCGAAAGAGCTCTAGACCAGCTCAAGAATCTAAGGCTAAGATCAGGTGAATCCTTTCATGAAATTCACACTAGAACAAAAGCACTTGTTGCATGTCTGCCACATGCTCCACGTGACTTCTTGGTTAAAAAATGGATAGAAAAAGCTCTGCCTAGGTCATCTCAGCAGAAGCTACGTGAGTCTCTTAGATTGGATGCGACCCTCAATGATTTTGTTGCAGCACCATCACGCATTGAAGAAGCTAGGCAACATTTCGAAGGGGATACACAATCGAATTATGCTCCAGAACTAGACCCTATTGGGAAACTGAGGAAGGAACTGGAGGCATTGAGAATGCAACAAAATCAACAGGAAGAGAAGGTCTTGCCTGTTACACTTATGTGTTCCTGGAGTAGCTTTGATGTGAACCTTTTCCCTATACATGGGCACTTTTTACTCTAGTGCTGGCTAGAGGTTTTTTCCCCATGTTACCATATACTTGATACTCTCATATGTGGTGGTACTTTGTACTTAGGGATATTATTCAGCTGTTACTTCAGTTCAATTCATCGATCAATAGAGAGAGCTATTCTAGCCATCGTCTTCTCCGTGTGTCTTGCTACATTTGTGCTCCTTGTGTGTGCTTCTTGTGTGTTTCTCGCACTTTTACACACACCCAACAGTGGTATCAGAGCAGGTCCAGCTTCTTCTCAAGTTTTGGTTTTTCGCGTCGTGATGCGCGCGCACTTTAACAGTGCAAATCGACTTCGGAGCATAGAAGTGTGAATTTCAGCAGCCCGGAAACAATTTCAGCAGGTGCGCTGGGGTTTTACCCCCATTTCGAAGCCATTCGTGCAGTCAGAATCACCATCAGAGTGACGGTTTGTGAGCTGAAATTTCAACACTCATTTTAGTTTTCGTCGAAGTGAAGATTTTATCACATTCTTGTTCCTTAGTGAAATGGCGGGCAGCAATGACTTGTTTGGCATGCTTCGATCTACATCTACATAACTCTCAAGTATCATTCCTATGTATGGAATCCATTTCTGATTGCATAGCACTCATCCATTGTGGATCGTCACATGCATCTTCAAAAGAAAGTGGCTCTTCATTACATGCTATAGCAATAAGAGAATAATCCACAAAATTACTTGATGCATGGTGAGAGCTTGATCTTGTTCTACCAAGTAAAGATGCACTCAATTTGTTGTCCTGCAAAGTTTGTTTCAGCCACTTTGGCATAGATTGTGCACTCTTGATAGACATGCGTTCATTATGTAAAACATCTTCAATATGTACACCATGCGTGGGCTGAATTTCATGCTCAGTTTCAGCCATATTTGGACGCAAATGTTCAACCATATGTGGCTGGAAATTTCCAACAATTTTGGCAATTTTTGGCTGAATTTTTACAGCCATGTTTGGCTGGAAATTATCTGCATTTTCAGCCCTATTTGGCTGGAATTTTTCAGCCCTTTGAACCTCAGTTGGCTGGTCTACATGGCCATAGTCAAGCGCACCATTTTGGAACAAAGGCATGAGTGTATCGAACACATCTTGTGAGCTAACTGTTGGTAGTTTTTTGCATTCAAGTAGAGGGAAAACTGAATTTTCAGCAAATACCACATCTCGACTCACAATAATTGTGTTTGTCAATGGATGGTACAACCGATATCCCTTACTTTCAGCACTATAACCAACAAATATACATTTCTTTGCCTTGTCATCAAGTTTGTGACGTTGTTGTGATGCCACAAGAGCATATGCCAAACAACCAAATACACGCATATGACTAACCATAGGCTTATGACCATTCCAAGCCTCATAAGGAGTGATGACTCTCAATGCTTTTGTAGGGTAGCGATTCAACACATAATTTGCACACATGACCGCTTCCATCCAAAACTTATGAGGAAGATGCTTTCCTTTAACCATACATCGTGCCATTTCAAGTAGAGTTCTATTTTTAGGCTTGGCAACACCATTTTGTTAAGGTGTATATGGCACCGTACATTGGTGTGAAATACCTCTTTCACAAAGAAAAGCATTAAACTCATGTGACATGTACTCACCACCACGATCCGTGTGTAGAGTCAAAAGTTTTTGTGAAGAAAAATTTTCAGCCATAGCTAAAAATGCTTTGAAGCAAGAAAATACCTCATTCTTTTCTTTCATAGGATACACCCATGTATGGCGAGTAGCATCATCAATGAAGGTAACAAAATATACATGCTTCCTAAAAGATGGAGTCTTGACCGGACCACATACATCACTATGAACACGTTGCAATTTTCTTGTAGTGTGTGTGTGACTATCTTTTGGAAAAGAAGCACGATGCATTTTTCCAAGAATGCAACCTTCACATGCATGCTTTTCAATGGACTCAAGTGTAGGCAAGCCAATAACCATGTCCTTCTTTTGCAAGTAGAGCAAACTATTGAAGTTCAAGTGACCAAAACGAGCATGCCAAAGCTCCATTTCAGCCATAGAAGAAGTATGAGCAACTAAGGCATTCGAGGCAGCCCTCTTGTATGTGTCCATGCGATACAAACCATCACATAATGTACCGGACATCACGATAAGATCGCCATTGCTAAAATCATGAACCGTACACTTATCATCAACAAAGTGTACATGAAGTCCAGCTTTGGCAATCAACGGAACTGAAATTAAGTTCTTCTTGATACCGGGTACATACAATGCATTTTTTAAGAGAATCACACCTCCATTTGCAGCCATAAGCTCAATTTCTCCTACTCCAATGATAGGATAAGAGGCACTGTTTGCACACACCACATGTCCTCCTTTAGGTGCATCTTTCAAAGAGGTAAAAAATCTTTTGCATGATGTTATGTGCTTTGAAGCACCACTATCAAAGAACCAATCCGAATCAAGCTCACTCACAACCATACATTTAGAATGTAAAGAAGCATCATAATGACATGTAACAACACATGCCCAAAAATCTTGAGCCATGTTAGCTTCATCATTCTTTGCATTTGCTGAATTTTCAGCAATAGACATGCCCGATTCCTTCTTCTTTTCATTGCGTTTAGCAAGCTTTCTACACTCATCAATAGTATGACCAGCCTTCCGGCAATATTTGCATCTCTTCTTCTTTTGCAAATTGCCATCATTAGAGGAATGAGTGGAAGAGGAAGCTTGAGGCTTTGGTTTTGATGAACCCAAAGCTGAACCATACTTGCTTTTCCCCTTTTGTGAGATAGCAAGTGCTTGCGTTCCTTCAATCAAACCACTCCTATTCACTCTAGATTGCTCTTCTTGCAAAAGAAGAGACACAACCTCATCAAATGCATACATATTAGGATTTCCTTTTGCAACCAAATGGAGTGTAGTAGCAAAGCTTTGAAAAGATTCTGGTAATCCTTTCAACAATGTAGAAATGAGTGATGCATCCGGAATGATCTCATCTATGTTTGCCAATTGCTCTTTCAAGTCCTTGATGCGTGTCACATACACATCCACCGACTCATTTTCAGCCATACATACATCCTCAAGTTGCTTCCTCAAGTATGCAACACGTGCTTCATTACGGACGGCATACAAAGAAGCAAGAATATCACATGCCTGTCGTGATGTAGAACATGACCGAATGTGTGGAACTATATGACGCTTCACTGAAAGCGCAATCAAAGCATGAGCTTGAGCATCTTTTCCATCCCATCTAAGCTGCTCCTGTGTAGGTGGAGAAGGAGAAACCACTGTACTCGAAGAAGAAGCTCCATCTATGACAGTAGACTGTGAAGTAGAAGCACCTGCCGGTCTTCGATCTACATCCTTAGTGAAATGGCGGGCAGCAATGACTTGTCTCTTCTTTTGCAAGAAGAGCAATCTAGAGTGAATAGGAGTGGTTTGATTGAGGGAAACACAAGCACTTGCTATCTCACAAAAAGGGAAAAGAAAGTATGGTTCAGCTTTGGGTTCATCAAAACCAAAGCCTCAATCTTCCTCTTCCACTCATTCCTCTAATGATGGTGATTTTCAAAAGAAGAACCGATGCAAATATTGTCGAAAGGC